>JANIMX020271611.1:0-10002 GCA_024582655.2 Erythroxylum kunthianum | reverse complement strand
AAAGCCTAATGAAATTTGCGTTCTGGTCCTTCAATTCCTATGGATCACCATAATTACCTCTACTCGTACTCGTACTCATACGTACACCATGTATTAGAATATCACATCGTAGATATATGAAAATCTAATAAATGACTTTTATTAATCTTTAAAGTTAAAAAGTAATAACTTTAGGCAAAGCAAAGCAATCATTTCAAAGTGAGGCAGCTGATGTGGACAGAAGTACCAAGACTTGATTCACAGGTCTTGGTCTTCTTGGCAGCCCTCTCTTCTAAATTAATAAGATAATACCAAACCACCAGACCAAGACCCGTGAGATAACATTTGTTTTGATTGGAATTTGGTGATGGATCAGATTTGTTTTGGGTTGCAGTGAACGCACAATAGTCAAGACGCTTTCAATCAACAAACTTAAACAGACCAGTTACGCAAAATCTCTTGCATCTTTCGAATCACTACGTTAAGGCGAACGTGTTTCCACCTGGTCCAAGTGTTGATTGATATAAAGTTATAAAGCTGACAGATATAAAAGTCCCTTTCATAAAGGACTAATAATACACGTTCACACCTTCCTTTGGGAAGAAAGGGATCGTCAGTTGACCAAGACATCGGATGGGATGGGATTCCGATGGACGCTGTTTACGTGGAATATTATATTAACTCGCTTTCCTTTTTTCTATCTCAGTTGTTCAAAGTAAAAGATGATCAAGGCAATGGCATGTTTTACTAGCTCCTCAAAACCAAAGACATAAAAAGCTAATTATCAATCTTTTAATTGCATTTTACTGATTCTTCAAATACCTTATTTTAACTTCATTTTAATAATCAATTACTGTAAAACAGAAATCGAATATGAAATATCAACGCACTTGAAAAGTATCATGGACCTCGTACCTTCAATTCTATTGAAATTTTGACAAAGTCATTCCTGAAATCTATCAACGGTTTTCTCTGTGGTTCTTTTTAGGTATTCAGAATAGTATGCTAAAGTGATTGGAAACCCTACGCTATAAAAAGAAAAAGTAATTGACAGATATGAAGTATTATGTAGCTGGCCCAGAAAAGAGTTACAGTACTGGACACCACACAGGGAAGGTACACTTATGAAGGTCAGTGCTGGTCAGGGGGTTGATTTAGCTCAGAAAATGAGGGATAAGGGCAGAACACTCCAAATATCAGCCGGTGACATACAAAGTGTGCCTCGTTCTACTCACGCACAACTTGAAATGCGAGTAGATTTCACTTTGGTGACTTCAATTGCTTTGGTCAATACCAGCAGCTCCTCCCTTTTGGGATTGAACGGCGTTGCTGCCTTGCAACATATGCGTCTAGACAGTCAGCCCCAACTGAACCAACTGCTTATTGTACCAGTACTTCAGCAGGTTGAACCAACAGCCATCCATTTCAATCCGGTTGTGAATGAAGATTTGTAAATATTGGGCAGGCTTTGGAACACACAATTTGATATTTAGAAAGACAATATTGTGTCGGATAATTCGGTTTAAGAACTTTTCTTGCATCCTAACTCGATTGTGGTTAAGGATATGAATATGCTCAATAGTCTTAGAAGCTCAAAGTTGGTTAATGACGAAGACAAGGACTTGGCTCCTCTCCAAGATCTACTACAAATTATCACGAGTTCAGATGAATTTAGAGATAAACAGATACAAGAGTCTTTTAAAGTTGTTGTTTCCACATCTCAGAACAAGAAATTGAGACAGAAGAGTATTCAAATTGAGAAAACTATTGTTAAAAAGGCCAGTAAAAGGGGTACCCTCATCTTCTTTGCCTGATACACAATCATTGTCTCCATACAGAAAAGAAAATCATTGTGTCGATGAGTTGGCACACTATAATCTCAGGATTCACTTCCTGTTGTTGTTAGAGAAAGAATAGCTTTAATTTTTTAAACTATAGATTCGGCTAAATTTGCATAGGCTTGATTTATGCCCCTTATTTTTATATAATATTTTTTTTTATTAATAATATTGATGCATGCTTTTTGCATGTCTAGACTTAAAAAAAACTAACAGATATGAAGTAAAAAAAAACCAATAGGGTGAATTAAGCACCATTGAATATCACATCTAGGTGTTTAGGAGATGTAAAAATCCAAATTCCAAACCATGTTTGTCCATTAGGAGGAATATAGATGACAGTGGACGAACGAACCAGAACAAAAATAATACAAAAAACAGGCATTTCAAAGCTTCGAAACCAACCCATTTTGAAGTGACTTCGCAACGACGTTGTCTTTGGCATCGTTGTCCTTGGTTTCCAGTTCGCATGGACTAGGGGGTACGTCAACGGCGGGAGAGCAGTTGAAAAAGCCGTGTGGCTGCAATTGCATTCATCAGATGCGGGATCAAAGAGAATGAACAGAATAAAACAATGGAAAAAGAGTATGTAGAGTACGAGGCACAAGGTTAAATTACCATTAACATAAAACCAATGCGTTCCACTGGCATAACTGGCCAGTCCTCCAACCGAGGAACGTGCGTAACTCCAAATACATACCTGCAATTCACATATTCAGATAACAAAATCAAGGCAAACCTGTGCCCATGGTAGTAGTTACTTACCAGAGAACTATATCATTTTCTTCCAAAGATCGGTCCTGCTTAACCCATGACGCTAGTCCTTCACCAACACGTGGATTTTGATTGGGGAACTCTCCTCCTGGAAACATTTCATCAGGTGCATATGCCGTAACCCATAGATTGTGCTTCAGGAAGGCAGCCCTTCTCAAAAACTTGGCCTCTCGACCAGCCAATGGCAAACAATTTGAACCCGGCATCAGCTTGTATCCTGTTAACTGTCCTGTCCTATTGACAGCTCTAGTGTTTCTCACCTGAAACTTAAACATAAGTTGCTGCATACGTTCAAGCATATCAAGGCACAATTCTGTATACATTACAATCGGAATGTCACAAGTTCTATCCAATCAACACAACCCCTAACATTAATTGGCATCAGAGGGCAAAAAAACTGATAACTCTTAACGGTCAATTGACTGCATTTCAGTAGGTCCAAGGATATGTTACCCTTTAATTAAAACTACACCAGCACAATCAGTTGAACAAAATATAAAATCAATGAAAAACTCGAGAGGTGCTGCATATTTATTTGTCAATCTACCCATCAATGAAGGTTCATGAGTGGGGAACCAAATCAGTTCCAAGCATAAAATGGTTCTAAACAAGATCAGATAATGCATATTATTGGGAATTATAAACTCATTCAGTAGAATGCATCTCAAAGAAGTCAAAATTAGATGCTATGCGAGTCCTCTACAAGAAAACAGAGGGAGCAGACTGCAACCAATATCTTACAATCCAGTGGCGAGCTGTTTGAGGATTACAGTCCCGCATCGCTTGCAATTCTGATTTGAGCAGCTTCTCTTCAGCATAAAACGCATTGTTGTGAACATTGGTCTCCCCAGGTTTCTCAACTTTAACATCAACCTCAACGACCTAAAAGCATGAAATAAAAAGTTTTATATTATTAAAGGAATAAATGTGAAGACATCATGATATCAAGGACATGGCATAAATATCCTCATACTAAAATGAGTACCTCCTATTCACGTAAAATCTAGAACTCCTGAAAACTATCACACGGCTCACGAAACATTCACTCCTAGCAACTAAGACATCATAAAATCAGAACATAGCAGTATCTTTTCATATAAAAATGCAATTATAGTTCATAAGTGAAATCTGCTGCAAGGATATTCACAAAACGTTCAGTACTATTATGTGCATACCTTCATCATGACTTAAACTGACCATAACTCCTGAAAACTATCACACGGCTCACGAAACATCCACTCCTAGTAACTAAGACATCATACAATTAGAACATAGCAGTATCTTTTCATATAAAAAATGCAATTATAGTTCACAAGTGGAATCTGCTGCAAGGATAATCACAAAACGTTTAGTACTATTATGTGCATACATTCATCATGACTTAAACTGGCCATAACATAGTACATGAACTCCTGTAGAAGTTGCACGTCTAGCATATCGATAATGTAATTTCTAAACACATGACTAGGAAGAACAAGGATTAAGAAAGTGGGTCGAGACTCTAATATTCATTTTTGAGAGTCTTGTTGAAGTAACATATAAGGGATATGATAGTGTAAAAGATTGAGAATATTGTCAATAAGTTTATCAACAAAATCACATCGTCAAAGAGTTCGTTATATACTCTGCGAACACAGATTTTCCCTTTTTTCTGGCCATTAGTGTGTAAAGATTTGACAAACAACAGATATTTTCTCCAAGAAAGAAAACAAATTTAGATCTGGTTCACAAGACTTGAATGTCAGGCTAGGTAAAAGAAAAGGTCAGGAAAGTGGAGATTTTACTAAATCATTTTGATTAGATGTACATGTTCAGAAAATAGTAGAACCAACACTATCAAAAACCTGGCAGCTTATCAATGAATCAAATAGAAACACAGTTCACCTGATTAAAACTTTCACCAGGCTTGCAGTCAACAGCCATGTCCATACGGGCAACAAAAAAGTGCTGATGGACTGGGGCATATAGACCTGGGGCAATAGTTGTACCATATTTTCGGGTCTCTCCAGGCTGCAAGGCTCCTAAACTCAAGATACCTGTAAGCTTAACTTCAGCTTCTATTTTCCCATCCTGTAACAATGGAGCATTTTCAAGTAACATGTTAAGAGTGAATAAGAATGAGCTAACTAACACCTTTAGTGCTAGATTTTATATTATATTGCTCATGTATGCAACAAGAAAACAAATTAGATTCCAAGATTAGATACACGAAAAAGCTACAAGTAAAAGCATGCCTTGAACCAATTATACTAGATCCTTGAAAATATTAGAAAGCTGAAGTGGATATCGTCTTTTTGGCAGCAGATATTAGTGAAAGATTAAACCAAACAAGCATTCTAAACATGACAGCTAACAAGTACACAGATGCATAAAAGGTGGAACGGAACTGAAATGAGTCTGAACTAAAAAAATTTTACCATCTGTCATATTGTTCCAGGAAGCAATTATTAAACTGTCACTGTTACAATATTATTGAATGTTTGCTATAACAAATCCTGAACCTTTCGACAGCAGGGTAATTTTTTTCACAAGCCACAAGCTCTATCAACTAAATAGAAGGCAATTTAAGCACATAACAAGAATCTAGGAAAAGTCTCTGCTTGCCTGATAGAAATGCCAGAAGAATCCGTATTCATAATTTGCCACTGTGCATATGAAGGATACAGAGAGCCGTCTAGATCTTCGTACTTCTGCCAAACCTGTTCTCCAGTCTTGATGCTTCCATAAAAGGCCATGATCCTCCTCATGCAAACAGACGCAGTTTTCAATTGTGTCAACACCTCCACTGAAGTTAGTAAAGTGGGAATCAAAATATTTTATATAGCCCAAGCAGTCACATCCCTATGAAGATAGTTCTCATTATCAGATATCAGAAAATGGTGATACTTATGAAAGAGAAAAAGTTTTTAAGGGAAAAAAAAAAAGATCAAGGCATAAGCACTCTGAGATAATTAGTCACCCGACCTTCTTAAGGGAA
The DNA here is from genome assembly GCA_024582655.2 of Erythroxylum kunthianum. Lineage (NCBI taxonomy): Eukaryota > Viridiplantae > Streptophyta > Magnoliopsida > Malpighiales > Erythroxylaceae > Erythroxylum > Erythroxylum kunthianum. Next base: position 4,434 of record JANIMX020271611.1, on the reverse strand, counting down.
TGAGCATTTTTACCAAGCCCATCTTCCCCTGCATCAAAAGCATTCTTCCGGTAATGTGGATCATTTGGGTCTCCATAAGGCACAACCATCTCTACAAAGCTTAGCCTGTGAGCCACAGGTCTCCGTCCCCTATTTCCATCCACATATGCAACAGAATGTATAACTAAACCCTCTCTAGGAGTGAATCCAACACGAAAGTTCCACTGCACATCAGCGACAATGTGACACTATTATTATATATAAGTTATCTTAGAAAAGCATAAGTTAATAGATCAACTTAACAAACCATGTACCTTCTGCCATTCAACAAAGTATCCATTGACACGAAAGCTTGGACCTTCAGGTTGAATAATTTGTAAAGGTTTCACATCACTTCGATCAACACCACCTCTTGTTTTAGCTGCTGTATAGTTCCTTAATGGATCAGCTGGAGGCAGAGGAATAAGTTTACGATCTTCAAACTCTATCACCTTCATGTTCTGAATATCTACAAGAACATAGATGCCTTCGACTGGGCGGGCATATCCATTTTCCATCGGACAGTCGCTTTCAGTTCTGCAGAATATAAGTGGTTTAGCAAGTCTTCTGCTTGGAGCATCAACATCACTATGATAACCAACGCACCTGGAATATGTTATGAAGTTAGACTAGTCATGGCTCTCATAATAAATATATTTCAGATTAGTTAGACAACTGGAGTTACTGTAGTTTACCAGGGATCAACCATCACAAGGTCCATATCTTCAATACCTCTTTTCTTCATGGCCTCTCTAAAAGGTGGGAAGTCCTTAACAACAGCTTCACATTCAGCATACTCAACAGCATCCTGGATTTACAAAGTATGAATATGAGAAAAGATGGTGACATAAATTCCTAGCACATCCAGTCAAGAAACACTATTACCCTCTTAATATACTGATGCACAAATTTAAATGCCAATTAATCTCTCAGGGGATATACCTACCAGGATTATTAATCTTGGTAGGCATATTTGTTTATTGATGGGAACTTGTGTAAATATTATGCTTTTCGATGTACTAAAAAAACTTGTCATGATTATTTTCAGGAACTATCTCTCCTTAACATTATGACCTTTTTGGAATACCCTGAAATTACAGAAAAATTCCCCATCACATTTATCTAAATTTTAATCTCGGTTAATCCTGGTTAACATTAACAAATGTTCCCATTCCTCAAGCTTAAGTGTACTTGAAGAGTGAAAGCAAATAAAAATGGATCGCAAGGAATAGAACAAACCATCGGAGGCTGAACATCTGGAACAGCTTTTGATGAAATTACTTTCCCCCTATGATGCCCACCTCGAGTAACAGCGTGTACTTCAGATAGCTCCACAATCCATATGCTAGTCTCATTTGACCTTTTGTTATAAACAACAAGTCTAGCCCTCCTGGGAGGCAGTTTGGTAGGAATTATAGGCCCACCCTTTGTTTTAGGAAGCAGTGATGGTTGGAAGGGAGGAAAGAAATATGCATCTGCCAATGCAACAATATGTTTACCTGGTTCAAATAGAACCACTTCAACGAATCGCATGCTATCTCTGACCTGAACTCGGGAAAAAAATGACGAACAAATCAACATCAAAAGTGGAAAAGGACCATTACTTAAGAGAGAGAGCGATACAGTGAGACAAAAGCCATTGCCAACCTCTGGAGTGGCTCCAGCAGCCCTGACAGTTGCCACTGCCACAGAGATTTCAGCGGCAGACAAAGGGTCCAAAGGGTGACTGGTCTGAGCCCTCAACATAACTGTGACGCCTGCTGAAGAAGTAAGAAATGAGGGTCAGTCACGTAACTCGAGCTACCAACCAAAAACATGCCTTCCCTCCATACTAATTATGGTGAACTGCTTAGCATTTTAATTTGAAGATAATTTCCTGGATTAACACAAATGCTAATTAACAGCTAATTTTTCCTCCGTCATTAGTTGATAATGGACGTCAAATGAGTATGAGGGTTTTGGCAGGACCATTTTTCAATATTCAATAAACCAGCTTGACGCAACCATTGCTGTTTATCCTACAGATCCATTAATTTTAAAACCAACTCTTATTTCATGTATATAAACATTGAAATAGACTTTGAGTTTCAGAGAAGAGTTAGATAAAATGGCCCTTAAAGAGGAATCAGTATGAATCATGCACACTTCATGTACAAAAACAACAAGAGACACTTAATCATTGAGAGAAACATAATATTTTGAAAAGTTTCGACTGTTACACAACAAACACATGTATTGACTTTTATCAAGAACAGTTCTCGTAAATGTACCTAAAGTGTGATAAATAGATCATGAAATCTAACTCTCGACTACCGAATGAGTCATGCACCGAAAAAGACACATCAAAAGACGATATCTCCATACCAGGAAAAGAAAAAGATAGAAGAAATAAAAGAAAAAGATCAAGAGAGAGAAACAATGACAAAAAGAAAAAGCCCAAAATAGAGAGTGTGTCGTAGTATGCCTTTGGTAGCGTTATTAGATGAAGCCTCGGGAAGAGAATCGACAGTCCGAATCACGGACTGGACGGCGACGGCGCTCTTCCTGAGCTGATCGGCCGAGGGAGCGACAGTCCAATCATGCACGACATTTTCCGCCGGAGCAGCACGGTGGAGAGGAGCGGCGCCGGGACAACAAGAAGGCGGCGGCGGCAGAGAAGAAGATGGAGACGTCGTCTTTTGCGAAGCTGAGGCCATTGCAGGGGGTTTGCGAGCTCGCCAATTCCACCAAAGTATGTCCCTATACAATCCACTGACATACAGCAAATCCTCTCTCTTCACTCTCTCTCTATATGTATCTCGTTCTCACTCTCCACAACCACTTCACTCTTTAAGAAACTGAGAATCGAGAAAAAGGATCCACAGAGATTATGTTTCGTTGTTTGGATTTTTTCCTTTATTAGTGCGATAGATAAATGAGAAACAGAAGTGCGAGAATGCTTGTGCGTGATTGCGATTGTATTCAAGCTAAATACAGAAACGAGGGGGGAGTCGTCAAGAGAAGGAGGGTATCTATGTCCATATATAAAATCAATTTCTTCTTTATATAAAATTACAAGGGCTTATCAAATCAAACAGAGGATGTTGCTAGTAATAAGATAAGTGGGTGAGAAGAGATCGATAGGGGTGTTCTTGTGAAAATGGATGTTTTAATGAGGACCAAAGAGTAAACTTTTTGTAAGATGATAAGGCTCAAATTTGCAACGAAAGAGAAGTATTGGCTGTATTTGATTTCTTGGGGCATTATCTTTTCCATTAAAGTCAAATCTGATAAAATTTGTGCTTTTATGACTTGACAAAATGGAAATAATAATAATAATATTATTATTGCATTAAAAGCTGAATTTAAATATTCGTAACCACTAACACAAGCACACCGGGGTTGCTTTTGGTGTTAAAATAAATGAAATTATAAAAAGAAATCAAACAGATTTTATTTCAATTAAATATAATATTTACACCTTAATATCGAATTTGTATAAAAACTATTAAAAAGGATAAAAAAAAAAGATATGTGTACTTTGTTCTTATCAGTTCATAACTTATTTACATAATATGATTCGCGGGTACGTTTCAGAAATAAATAATGTGGTGAGTAATAATCAGATGCTCTTTTATAAGCCCTTTAGTGTTTGGTGAGTAGCAGTGTAGCAAATCAACGTCACGTCACGGATCCAATAAACTCCCCACAAACAGCTGTCAAAGTTGTCCGTGACTTTGAAAGCTCCCAAGTCGGCAATGACAAAATTTGCTTACGTGGATCGTCACTCACTTTATCCATGCTACCTGGTACATCGGCTGTACATGTACTTCAAAATCATGTTACCTTATTATATTTTTATACTGGCGTCTGGCACGACATGTTCTGACATCCTTTTTTTTTTTTTGTAAAAATGGAATGGAGGACATTATAAAAAAGTAATTTTATAAATAAGATTACATATTATTATATCTTCTCAAACTTTACGTATGAATAAAATTTTCACTAATTTGTTGTTAATATTTGTTGAGTAAGATTTAAGAGAATGAATAATATTATATGTTGTATAATTTAACTTGGTAGTCTACTACCAAAACAACATAAATCTCACAATAAATAATTTACATAATAAGATACTGATATACTGCATTAACATACACATATATCTAAGTCTTTCTTGAATGTTGAAACCAAGAATAGAGTTAGTTTTTGCTATAAAATTTTGTGGACATTGCTAAAAAAAAGCGACATCTAAAATTCAAAAATTGTTTTTATCCTCCTTTTGGTGAAAAAACGTTTGCGACATCTCAAACAAACGTATTCCACTTTTACCCAATTTTTTGTAAAATGCCTAAGCTATCCTTAAAATTAAAAAGTGAAAAAGTAAAGAGCTCACATTGGGCTTATGCGAATTAACGAAAATATCCTTGTCTTCAA
>JANIMX020270466.1:0-10014 GCA_024582655.2 Erythroxylum kunthianum | reverse complement strand
CACACAAATTGTATTTTGGCATGTCCCGAAAATTGATTTCCACGTTTGTAAGTGTTTTAAGTGCACCGTCATTGTGTAATTGAACCATAGGTTTCGTAGGCTGAGCTTGCGATGTTTATGTATGCATAAGTAGATAAGGAAAAACTCGGATTTAGGTTACCAAGACCGGTATGGTCAGTTTCGGTTTTATTTGTGACTAGTGTGATTTACTACTCACTAAGTATGTGGTATACTCACCCCTCTTATTTCCAACCCATGTAGGTCACAGATTTGGAGTGAAGCGATATTTGATTGAGGGTGCAGGTTTTACTCTTTCGGGGATTTTCGCATGTGCGTACTTGTTGTTTTAAAATTTCTGTGGTTTAGTGGCTCATGGAACAAGTGTAATATTGTACTGTTATTTGTTTAATTGTAATAATGTTTATACTGTATTTTTCGTTGTTTTAACAACAATTAATTATTATTGTTGTTTCGTTACTTTCGTTTTGTGAATTAACAATGTGATGGTACTCGTTAGCCTTGTATAGTTGAGTTAATAGTACCGTGCGTATTCTTAGCTCGGGTATGCGGCGATTGTCACGTTCTCGGGGTCGTTCTAGGTCGTGACATTAGTGGTGATAGAATTCCTAAATTTTATTTATTTTCTAGGAAAGATGACCAATCAACCATTAAGCACATTACTAAATTCACTATTTAGTGTGGTGAACTGGCTAATTATAAAAATTTAAATAATTTCAAGCTTAGAATGTTCCCAAATTCGTTAATAGGTATAACTTTCTCATGATATGCTTTATTGCCCAAAAATTTTATCCTTTTGTGGGCTAAAATGGAGAGAATGTTTCATACTTAGTTTTTCAAATTGAACCTGAAGTCAATATAGATTAATTGTTTATATTTACTCATAAAACTGATGAGAATGCAGATGTTCATACTCGATTCGAGAATATGAGATATCGATGTCAGATTGCACTCCCAGAGATAGAAAATGTGAAGTTAACTCTAAAGAGCCTCGATATTGAACTTTAAAAAATTCAAGGTATGAAATTTTGTTATTTTTATTATTTGGCAGTGAAAGAATCTTAATACGAAGAACTTCTTAAGGAAGAAGGAAAAAAAAGAGATCAGTTGGTACCATAAATAATTTCATATAATTCAGCAATGGTTAAAGTAAATATCCCTGGAACCTCTATTTGCCTTGGTCTATAATGAAAATCACTCGAATCCAAAAAGAAAATACAAGCATTAACTACTTAGGTTCAATACACTTTTGATACCTTATGATAGAGAAAATCTTATTTATTGTTTTAGGAAAAGGTCATTACTTCACCGTCAGAGTATAGAATTCCCACAAAGGAAGAACTCAAAGGGAGGGACTACGAAGTACCACAATATATGGAGCCATCCAATGAATTCATGTTAGGGATTAAATAATGTTATCCAAGATCAAATCAACAAGGTAATTCTATTGCTTGCTAAAGTTGACCAAATCTTATTAATAAATGAAGATCCATTCCAATCGGTTGCAAATGTTAATAGTACTAAGTTTGATTTAAGGCTTTTATTGGATGTTAAGTAGAACCTGATGAACAGACTTTCACAAAGAGAAGATACGGTAGCTGTACAAGTAAAGTTCTAAATGCAACAAATCATAGAGAATTCCTAAGAGTTATAAGGGTGTGAGAATGCCAAGCTATTCCTAAGGAGAAAGAAATCTCAGTAGAAGATGAAGGTCGGTTGGAAGATTTGGAGTCTACTTATATAAAGATTGATAACTTCTAAAGTTTAAAATTCTTCCATACTATATATTTTGTTTGCTCATCCAAACATATGTGGGGGTAATTATTGATATCATGAGTAAAATTAAACCCATTTGGCCTAAAAATGAAAAGGCCCAAATACTAGAAGTCCTGGAAGTCAGGATGGATAATATGCAATAAACGTGTGGTACGTAGTTAGCTAGAACGTGGTCATGATGGAAAATGGGTTAAAAGTTAAGCAATTACAGAAAAAAAAAACTACTTGAGGTAGTTGAAGTTGAGAGAATTATATAAATTCACCAGCATCACAGTATAAAAGAATCACATATATACACACATACAATTAGATTACTTTAATAAAAACACCTTGTTATTTTAAATTTTCTTTGCATTGTATACTCATTCCTATTATTATCTCAAATTTTCTTTTTATCTTGTACTTTTCTTTTTCCTAAATCTAATCATCTCTTTAGTTCAAATTGTATTTCAATACTCTTTAGCTTTTGATAACGTAGAATTTTATTTTCTAAGTTTTTTAAAGGCCACATAAATTGTCGATATGAAGTCGGGTACAAATTCTAGGAGAATTCCTCCTTAACATACTCGAATTCCAGGTTGATCATATAAGCAACTAACACCAACACACTCATCTTGAATTGAAGGATCCAAAACACTTAATGGAGAAGCCTAAGTGTACTTAGATCTTCTCATTAGCCTTATTCTTTCCTCAAGTGATATTTTCTTTCCTTTTTACATGTTATTATTTCACTAGTTTTTAAATCCTCGTTATAAGTGTTTATTGATGTGGACCATTCTCATATTTGAATAATCTCTAAATCTATCTTATATTAAATTTTGAATGTTTTTCTTAAATGAGTGAATTTTCTATTTAGATGTTTTTATATATAAAAGTAGGTATGCAAAAGTATCACAATAAAGAAAGGCATCCCAACGATTGATGAGTGTTTGGATATTTTCTCAATGTTATAGAGAATAATTGATTGATGAGTGTTTGGATATTTCTCAATTATTTTTAGATTCTTTATGAATGTTTATTCATATATCCTTATAATTCAATAGTTACTTGACTCACTATTATGATGTCACTTATACCAAAAACAAAACCTTACTCTTGCGAATATGTATAGTGGTGAGAGCAAGTTTTGATTATACATACAATATCTAACTTTGATTTGTACTATGCACATAAGATGAAAGAAAGAGGTTTTAATTGTAGTGGGAAAATTATAAAAATATAACTAAAAAGACAATATAAATTAAAATAGAAAAAAGACAATAGAAAAAGAACCTTGGTCTATTCTATAACCACATTTAGAATTATATATCAATCATCAATATAAGAATAAATCAATTCATCTTTTAGCTATAGTTAATTAGAAAGAGGCACATCCCAAATAACCCTAACCACTAAACACCTAATTCAAGAATATAAAGATTTAATCTAATAACAACTTTAAGAATTTGAAAATTGATGAAACAAAATAACCCAAATCAAGCATTTTCACTTTATTCAGCCAATTATTCTTCCTTAAATCTAAGAATATTGGATCTGAATTCATTAAACCTTAGTTTCTTCATAGATTAAAGTGATTTAACAATTACTAATCTAATATATAATCAAGCAATGGATAATGGATAATAATAATAATAAACTAGCAGGTATTCCTACAATTAATTGATACAATTATAAAAGATGAAAAAAAGACAAATCAAATATCACATTCAATGCATCCCAAATTTTTGTTTTTCTCAGACCAAATGTAGAAGTTTAGCCACATGAAGCCATTGATGAGAAAAGAAAGAAGAAAAGAGGGAGAGAAAAAAAAAAGGAGAAGAGAGGCGATTGTCACCCACAAAACCTAAAATAAAAAAATAAAACTAATTAAAAAACTAGAGTTTATGGACTTTTGATATAGGGAGCATGTCTATTTTTTAAAGTGAACACAACTGTGTCCCAAACTGTATAACTTTTTGTTCCTTTATAAACCTTTCCATACAACACAACAGACTCTAACATGTCCGTATCTATTCAAGTCTAATTTCTACCTTGATTTATCATGTATCCCTCAAAACTTGAAACTTAAAAAATGAAACCTCTCTTTCTAAATTTTTATACAATTTTTAATCATCTCTATTGGAAACTCATATGATAAATTTATGTCTAGTTTTAAAAGAAGTGTCGAAACTATCCAAAATTATCGAATTAATGTTATTTTGCTCCTACCAACTCTATTTACATCTTAAATCAAAACATAAGAATAATAAGTACATTTAGGCATAAACTATGTGTAAAGGAATCAATATTAAGAGGAAAAAATATTTCATTTTGCATTTCTGTTACTTAATGCTAGTTATTTTCTTATATATCCATATGATATAAATTCAAAAATATTTCATGAATTGCTAATTGGCCTAATATCTTTTTAGGGTATTCTTGGATTCATAAACCATATGATTATGATATTGACGAAATGATGGTGTACGAAAGTCAGTTTAGTTAATTTAAAAAATGCTTTGGTGCTATCAATGAAAGCCTTTCAAATTTATATTATTACAAGTGGTGGCAAACTATTAATTGAAGTACCATAATAGTTCAAATGTAATAATCATTGGAATAGAGAAATAAGATCCTATCCCAAAATTCAGAGTTATTCAACAATTGTAAGACATAAAATGTCATTCAAACTCATGAAAGAATTCACGCCACAAAAAGTTTCTAATGATCCATTTCTCTTGGAGTGCAAAGATCACGATAAAATGTAGTAAACTCTTGAGAAAATCAATGTTGATTCACTTTATAAAAAGATTTGAATCCAAAACACTAGAAGACGTAATTATAATGCAAAAGATATATCTTTAACCAAAAATATCCCTAAATGTAGGAGAGGGTCATCCCCTATTTTAATCACCTCATCAGATTTACCCCTAAAAGACTCAAACAAAGGTGATCTCAATGTTAAAAAATGAAATTATTGCTACATTTTTCATATGTATTATTCTCTATTATCAAAAACAAAATTAAGACCTCAGCACCTTAAATGTGAAACTAATCTTTTATTAATTAAAGAAAAGAAAAAAATCAAAGGAAAGAAAAAAAAGAAAGAAAATGTCAGGAAAAGTTCTTTTAGGGGTAATGTCGTTGAATAATAACCTAAATTTTCAAATTCAAAACTAGTCAAGACAAAAGTACCAAAAGGGAAACTTAGTTAAAATTAAAGGCATAAAAATAAAGATTACAAAGTTTAAAAGGTGATGAACAATGATCTAGACAAAAATAAGAGCGTGTTCAAAGTTCAAAATATATTGTAAATTGGTAAAAATATGATCTTTCAAAAGAAGTTCATGAATAAAAGGAGAGAGAAAGCTCACCAAGTCAAAAATTAGTAAACAGCAACCAACACAAAAATTAAAGCTTAGAAAAAGATCAAAAGCTTTACAAGTTGAAAGTTAGTAAATGATAGCTTAAGAAACAATTAAACCCTTTTTATCAAATGAGAAGAGAGAAAAAGAATAAAAAAAAAGTGTAGCTAACTTGAAAAGTGGTAAATAATGGCCTAAACAAATCAAAGAGCAAAAATGAATGCAAAGGGATATTCTCTATAGTAAAAGAAGATAACCCCTTTCATATGAGGGCAAAACTATTTTTTTTATGTCCTGCTACAAAATCAAATTATAAGGTTTTAATAATTTTCTTATTCATAGGGGTTTGTGATCATCTATCTTTATTCAATTTAAAGGTCGGTTTGTAAGTAACAAACCTCTTTAAAAAGAGACTAAATTGATGAATCAAACAATATCACATTTAATTATCAACATAAATAGTTTACATTCTTATCATTTCTTTGAAATTTAATTGCAAATCATATTGTTCCTATTATCAATCATAGAATTCTTCAAGTATTTTGATTATTAATTGTTTTTCCCAAAATTTCAAATATTGCAAATGATTAACAATGTTGTTTTTGCAATAATATATTCTAATATAATTATGTCAAATTCATTGGATGTATAGAGTAGTTTTAAAAGCTTAAAGACCATTATCTTAAGCAACAGGATGAGAAAAAAGGAATATCATTTAATATCATTAAAATACAGGATTATGCAAATTCACAATTATTGTACTAATACAAATTTGATTGTTTTTGTTTGAACAAATTGTGCGAGTGCTGACTTTAATAATCAAAACTTCTCAAATTGACAAAAAATATTGATTATTCGACAAAAAAGGGTAAATTGTGAAAGAGGCAATAACTTCAAATTCTCCTTACTTTTTGTTTTTAATTCACATGACAACATTCCAAACAAAAACACTAAGTATCTTTCTAAGTTTCCCTTCATATTTTAAGTGAAAATCATAGGCACTATTATAGGTTTTTAAATTTATTTTCAACGCATATATGTTACAACCTTGACTCAGTTGTGGATAGCAAGCATGGTTCACAGATGAAGTTGTTTCCAGGTTGACTCCACATGCAGGGAGTGGTCTTTTATTTTTATGAGTTTTTAATTTGTTTAAGCAATTAGAGTTTGTTATAGAGTTAAGAGGGATATCCCTCAGTTTGTTTTCCTTTTTTATGGCTACTATAAATCTTAGGTTGTTATAAGACTGCAATTTAAAGGATGTTGTAGGGGAATAAAAGATCATTGAATCATTTTGCAAACCTTGTGTTATTCTTGGAGATCAAGGCTCTCTCACAGTAGCCAAATCTTGTTATTGCTAACATTACAATAGGTAGATCCAAAAGGCAAGCGGTTCTTCCATCTTTAAGCCATCGTCCAGTTACCTGTTCCCTTTTAAAGGAACATAACAACTTTGTATCAGAGCTGGTCATGTTGGAAGAATGCATCCACGGATTGAAATTTGAAATAGGCAATTTATCATCAACTCTAGAATGAAGTCGGCATGAGTTTCGATATGAGATTCATGAGTTGTTTGCAGCCATAAATAATCATTTCAATCAATTAATGATCCAAAAAAATGTCGAGCAAGGTGAGAACTTTGTACGACAACCCGAGGAACAACAAACATCATCAACCAGCCGATCAATTGTCCCCAAGCTCACCAAGCTAGAATTTCCCAAATATAAGGGGGGAGATGACCCAACCAGCGGGGTCTGTAAAGCGAAGCAGTTCTTCGAATTCCAGCAGATTGAACCTGTGGAGTGGGTTTATCTGGCAGCCTACCATCTTGAGGGAGAAGCGCAACTATGGTTCTAACTCTTGAAGGAAGAAGACCAACTGGTCATTTGGCCTCTCCTTAAAGAGGGTCTTCATGCCCGTTTTGGACCTACAGAGTTCGAGGATCTTTTCGGAGACTTAACGAAACTCCATTAGAATTCCACTATCCCTGATTACCAAACCCAGTTCAAAAGATTGTTTTCCAGAGCAGGAAAACTAACACCCAACCAACAAGTGGGGTGTTTCATCAGTGGCCTTAAATAACCCCTTTGGGTTGAAGTGCAGGTTGTGCATCCCACCACCCTAACATCTTCCATTGGCCTAGCCCGTCTATTTGAAGCCAAGTTGTCCTCTTTGAGTGAGCATTCCATCCCCATATCAGATACGCGACAGGCCAATGTTACTCTAATGGAAGGCAATCGAGTCATCAACCTTATAGTCCGAAGGTTCTCCCCAGTAGAGATTGAGGAGTGGCGTAAGTTGGGTTTATGCTTCCACTGTAATGACAAGTTCGGACCCCCTCCACTTATGCAAAAAAATTATTCACCTTGGAAGCTTGCTATCTGGAAGAAGTGGAGGAGTCCCATACTACCGCAGCAGACTGAGAAAATTAGTTACAAGAAGAAATAACATAGGAGACCTTGACCATCTCATTACATGCAATTTTGGGAACTCAAGCACCTCAAACAATGAGGATCAAAGGAGAACTGGGTGGTTTCACTGTGACAGTCCTATTGGATTTAGGCAGTACACACAATTTTCTCAAGGAAGAAATCGCTAACAAAATTGGGTTAATTCTTAACACTCAGGGCAAACTTGAGGTGAAAGTTGCTAGTGGTGAACGTCTATCCAGCAAAGGGCGGTGTTTGGGCGTGAAACTACACTTACAAGGAGTTCCTATTATAGTATACTTCTATATACTACCACTAGAAGGGTATGAGATAGTACTTGGGGCACAATGGCTTCAAACCTTAGGACCTATCCTTTGGGACTTCTCCAAACTAAGAATGCCATTCATGGTAGGTGGCAGACAGGTATGTCTCAATGGGTTATCCCATTCCTATAAAATTTTTATAAATGAGGTTGGAATACAGAAGGAGTCACGCAAAAAGAAGGAAGGATTGATACTCCAGCTACATGTCATTAGGGAAGCATTGAACTTGTTGTCACACAACCATGCCTCCAAACCCTTCAGGATACTTATCAAGATCTTTTTATAGAACCTCTTGGACTTCCCCCGTGTAGAATATAGGATCATAATATACCCATATTGCTAGGAAGTTATCCAGTCTATGTGTGGCCTTATCGATGTCCTTATTTTCAAAATACAGAGATTGAACAACAAGTGCGAGAAATGTTAATAAATGGAATAATTCGTCCTCGCAACAACCCCTATTCTTCCCCCGTCCTATTGGTGAAAAAGGGTGAAGGATCTTGGCACTTGTGTATAGATTATCAAGCACTCAACTGGCTAACCATCAAAGACAAGTTTCTAATACTAATAATTGATGAATTATTGGATGAACTCCACAGCGCATAGTTTTATACCAAGTTGGATCTTCGATTAGGATATCACCAGATTCAGGTTCACGTCAACGATATTCTGAAGACTGCCTTTCGCACCTATGAGGGACATTATGAATTCCTCGTGATGCCTTTTGGACTTACCAATGCCCCATCAACCTTTTAGTGTCTTATGAATGAGGTATTCAACCCCTATCTTCGCCGATTTGTCCTTGTTTTTTTATGATATATTAATTTACAGTCGATCATGGGAGGAACACATTCGAAATTTAGAGATCATTTTGACCACCTTGCGAACTCATTAATTATATGTCAAGTGCCAAAAATGTCAATTTGGCATAAAGAGAGTCAATTACCTTGGTCATGTTATTAGCAAGGAAGAAGTAGTCGTGGATCAAGACAAGATCCAAGCTATGCTTGAATGGCCTAAACCAAAATCTTTGAAAGCTTTGCAAGGCTTCTTGGGACTTACTAGATACTATCAGAAGTTTGTTAGAGACTATGGAAAAATTGTGAATCCATTAACGTCCATGCTTAAGAAGGATTCCTTCTACTGGACGCCCACGAGAGAAAAAGCCTTTGTCCTATTAAAAACAGCAATGACCGCAACACTAGTTCTAGCATTACTAGAATTTTCCCAACCATTTATTATTGAGTATGATGCTAGTGGATTGGGGGTTGGAGCAGTCCTCATGCAAGACCGGAGGCCGATTGCTTTCTTTAGCCAAGCTCTCCATTGTCGTAATCTCTCACTAGCTACTTATGAAAAAGAGATGCTAGCTCTCGTGTTAGCAGTCAAAAAGTGGCACCCTTACCTCCTGGACCACATTCATCATCAGAACTGACCAACACAATCTAAAATATTTTTAGTAACAACGTATCACAACTGCTGCTCAACAACGTTGGATCTCTAAGCTGCTTGGTTACGATTTTTGATAGAATATAAGAGGGGCGCTGAAATTGTAGTTGCTTATGAACTTTCTCACTGAGACATCCCAGGAGAATTAAATGCACTCACTCAACCTGTTCCATGCTGGACAGAACCTATTCGAGAGGAAGTAGCAAACCAACCGGGCACAACTTTGCCAGCAAAATGATGTGATTGGTCTGTGGCAATACAAGGATGGAGTACTCTTCTTCAAAAACATATTGTATTAAATGCAAGACTCAACACTCATTCTTGAGATAATGAATCTGTTCCATTCTTCAACCCATGAGGGCTACCAAAAAAGGCTCTAGCGTATTCGACCCATTTTTTACTGGAAGCAGATGAAAAGCAGAGTGATTGATTTTGTTCGCACCTGTGATACCTAGCAAAGAAATAAAATTCAGAACTTAACCTCTGTCAGTCTGCTACAACCTCAACCGATTCCAAAACAAGTTTGGGCTCACATCTCAATGGATTTCATCGAGGGACTTCTACCTTCAAAAGGGAAATCAACAATTCTGGTGGTGGTGGACCGACTATCCAAGTACGCTCATTTTATTCCAATAGCTCACCCATATATCGTTGTCTCAGTTGCCCAAGTTTTTT
>JANIMX020269653.1:0-10020 GCA_024582655.2 Erythroxylum kunthianum | reverse complement strand
ACACACATAAAATCATGAAATATTAAACTACAAATCCTAATTCACATGCAATTTCACACAATAATTACACATAAAATTCATGTAATTTCTACACTTATTAGGGTTTTATTGAACTTTGCAGAAACGGGATAGTAATTTGAGATTCTGCTGCGCTTTATGTTGTATTATAATTTTGTTTTAATATTCCAGAAAGGCCCAATTGTCCCTGTGGATGGAACAACTTCCTGGACAAGAAAGGTAACCCGTATATTATATTCTTCAGTTCCTTAAGATTAAACGGTTCAAGTATGCTCAAAGGAAAAAAAAAGAAAAAAAAACATTTCCCTCTCTTCATCCTTAACCTTTCCCAACATGTCCGTAACTTCATTTCGTAGTATTTTCTTTTTCTGGTCATGACTTATTGCCCTGTGGAAAGAGTACTAAAGTTCTTGAAGAAGAAGGGCTATGACGTGACTATATCAGATGATGCAGGCCGCTTTGTGTGCAATTTTCTGTACTATCACTCTCTTCGGTTTGCAGAACAGAAGGGCCACATATCTCTTTTTGTTCATGTTCCTCTTTTTTCATGAATTGATGAAGAAACCCAGATGAGATTTATAGCCTCTCTTTTGGAGGTCATTGCAACAACATGTTAGTAAAAATTGGTCTCCGAGTTCCTATATAATTTTGTTGGTGTTTTGTGTCCATATTGCTGGCGCATGTAAGCCAAACATTATCAACTGAATAACACAAAAGTAAACCCTTTTCACTTTGAGGCCTTCCGTGCCATAGGTTTGTCCTTGATGCAAGCTCTTCTTCTGTTTTAAGGGTAATCCTGTATATATGGAAAGCACTTGCACACTCATGTGCTGGACTGGTAATCTTTGCTGATATAAAAAATTTCTTTATGCTCTGGGATTGGGTAGCAATAAATGCCACTGTTCTTTTGCTTTGTTCTTAAGAATTAATCCAGCTATTTCTCGTCATTGTCGATATTGTTCAGGAGACATTTGAAGTATGTAAATGGTATGCCTTTTTTGGGGATATTTGTACTGAAGACAAATTGAGAGATACTTTAGGGTTCACGGCTTGGAGTTACCTGAAAAGCAGTCTCGTCCTTCCCGACCATTCCTAACCATAGTACATGGTCAAATATATAATTATCCTATTCACACAAGAACACTGAAAGCAGATATGGGTTTAAGGTAGAAATATGGTTTCTTGCATTCTATGGAGGCTTAAACCGAAAGAAACGATAACGGCCTTTCTTGAGTCCTTGCTTGTTCGGTGACAAGTTTGCATCTTTAACAAATTCGGTGGATTTGCTTGAGCGATGCTAAGCTCAAAATTACTGCCTTGTGTACGTACCATAACAACTTTAACACCAAGGCTAGTGCCTTTATCATCGTCAGCCTCCTCTCTTTTGTTGGATTCTTACTGTGAAGCCAATATTCAAGATTTGGTTTATTCTAAGAACAGAGAACTTGACAACTTGATAAAATGTGGACGCTTAAATGCGGTTTACGAGCTGTTTGATAAAATGCCCGTTCGTGATGTTGTCACTTTTAACTTGTTGATTTCTAGTTATAAGAAGCAGGGAGTTTCTGAAAAGGGTCTTTTCCTTTATCGGGAATTGGTTTCCCAAGGCTTCAGAGAAAACCCGTCAACGTTTTCTTCTGTTTTGGGTATTTGTAGTGATGCTGGATTTTTTGTAGAAGGGATTCAAGCGCAATGTAGGGTTTTGAAACTTGGGTTAAGTTCTAATTTATTTATTGGGAGTGCACTCATAGGGTTTTACATGCAACTCGGACATTATGATTTGGCTCTGTGTTTGTTTGATGAACTGCCCCGTAGAAATCTAGGGGTGTGGAATCTTGTTTTAAGTGGGCATTCTAGATTAGGCGAGTTTGACGAGTTGCCAGGATTGTATTGGCAAATGAAATTGGACGGAATGGAGGCAAATGGGCTAACTTTTAGCTATTTGATGCGTGCATGTTGTAATGAGAAGTTTTTAAGTGAAGGGAAGCGGCTACACTGTCATGTTATTGAGGATGGATTGGTAGAATCGAATGTTTTTGTTGCTAATGTTTTGGTGGACTTTTACTCTGCTTGTTCGTGCTTAAGCGATGCACGGAAATCATTTGAAGCCATTCAATTGGGAGATGTAATATCATGGAATTCGATAGTGTCAATATATGCAGACAACAACTTATTAGTTGAGTCTTTGGAATTATTTCACTTGATGCAGATATTTGGAAAAAGGCCATCCATCCGTTCTTTTGTAGGGGTCTTGACTTTGTCAAGTAGGATCGGGGATGTTCTACTTGGACGTCAAATTCATTGTTGTGTTCTAAAAATAGGTTTTGACTGTCGAAGTGTTCACGTACAGTCAGCACTAGTTGACATGTATGGTAAATGCAAGGATATTGAGAGTTCAGTATCGGTGTACAATTGTATTCCGGAGAGAAATTTGGAGTGCTGTAATTCACTAATGACCTCTTTGCTGCATGCTGGCATTGTGGAGGATGTGGTTGAGATGTTTGGCTTGATGGTTGATGAAGGTATTGGGCTTGACGAGGTTACACTTTCCACGACATTGGAAGCATTATCAGAGTCGAGTTTAGCAAGCTTGGGCAGCTGCAGCCTGGTTCACACTAGTGCAATAAAATCAGGCTTCGAAACTGACATTGCGGTTTCATGTTCCTTGATTGATTCTTATTTGAGGTCTGGTGATGTGAAGCTTTCACGACAGGTTTTTGATCAAATTCCTTCACCGAATGTAATTTGTTTCACATCAATGATCAAAGGATTTGCACGAAATGGAATGGGAAATGAATGTCTTAAGATGTTTGAGACAATGATCCTGAATGGACCGAGTCCTGACAGAGTAACGTTCCTGTGTGTTTTGACTGGATGCAGTCATTCGGGATTGGTTGAAGAAGGAAGATTGATTTTTAATTCAATGGAAGCCATGTTTGGGATTTCCCCAGACAGAGAGCACTTTTCCTGTATGGTGGATCTCTTGGGTCGTGCTGGTTTGATTAATGAAGCTGAAGAGTTATTGCAGAAGGCACCGAGAGGGGGTGATTGTGTGATGTGGGGCTCATTGTTGCGAAGCTGTAGAATCCACAGAAATGAAATCATAGGAAGAAGAGCTGCCGAAGTATTATTGGAGATTAATCCAAAACATTCTGCTGTGTATTTGCAAATATCAAACTTTTTTGCTGAAATTGGGCAGTTTGAAGCCTCAGTGCAGATTAGAGAGATTGCCATGGCAAGGAAGATAACAACAGAGATTGGTTGCAGTTTGTTGAGGTGAAGCTCTGACAATGAGATACGATTTATGTTAAAAGTTAAGTTTCAATTACCCGCAAGCGTGAAGCCTGTAATGGCTAACGACAATTTTCAATTTGAACTTATAAAGATTTTGACATTCTTGTGAAGTCTTCAATCGCCGGGGATTTCTTTTGCTTGAAGAATTCAGTGTGTGTGACAGACAGTTGGGGCCTTAATTTTGTTGCTCAGTTGGGTCGAACAAAGCAATTCGTATCTTTCTTTGTATTGCAGCTTCTGTTAAATACAGTGTATATATTTAATAGTATATTGGTGTAAAAGAGGAACATGAATTTGGTTGACGACCATTTTCATCTGTGTAGTGATTTCAACCGTTTCACTTGGACCGAGAACAGAAGGCAAAAGCAAGATTCATGAACTCTTATGGTGGGGAACTTCTTTCTATTGGCCCAAGAGATAAAGCAAAGAACTTGAGAAAAAGAATCCCTTTTCACTTTAAGCCTGGGCATGTATAAAATGATGATTTTTCTTTTTTCTGTCCTTATAAGCCAAGCTAAATTATCATCAAAAATCTTAATTTTCATCTTTAATCCGCAGATACAAATAATGAACTCGTGCTTGCAGGAGTTTCACGAAGTTGAAAAGTTCCGCAAGACAGACAAAACAGACAAATCATGGGCAATTTGTTCACCATTTCCTTTCTTGGTATGTTGGCAATGGCCAATGCGGTTGCAGGAAATATTGCACACTATGATATCAACTTCTTTGAGTAGTTTGAGAGATTCGACATAGAAGAAGAAAGGCAGTTGGAAGTTCGAAAAATGCAGTCTTGAAAAAGTGAACGTAGCACCAAAGCTTTCTGTGTTCCGACATAGTTTGAGACGAAGTTTCTGACATACCCTGATGCATATTTGATCTCTAGAAGAGATTCAAAGTCTTCAGTAACAAATCAGTTCAATGATTGAGCTTCATATAACGATAACTTACTGCCAGGAACATGCAATACTTATTTTGGGAGTTGATTAACTGATGCTTATTTTTCTTTGCAGGCACTGACTCTTGATTCAAGTCAGCTGTAAAGGTGAAGACTTCCCATCCAAAACAGTCAACAATGCACTTTATGATTTCTAAGAGCGATTCTGTGGGGATAACTCAAAGGCTAGTTTCGGCTTCGGAAGATTGTCGATGTAATCCATATCACCGAATTAACTAATGCTGCTCTACAAGACTACAAGTGATAGTATTTGGGATACGGTACTCGACACATGTATTCATATTCTTCCTGAGATAACAATGCATTAGGATTAAAATAAGAACCAAGTTTGGTATTTACAGGTTTTGACTTCTCCCTTATACCAAAATATTGCAAGAACTTTTTCAAATATTACTTCTGAGTCAAACAAACCTTACCCTTTTCTTTGTCTCTATTGATCTCTATATCGAAGATCTTCTTGGTTTCACCTAGATCTTTCATCTCAAACTCTCGATTAAACTGTGCCTTAAGCTTTTTAATTTCTTCTGCATTCTTGAAAGCTATCATCATATCATCCACAAATAAGAGTAGATAAATGAAAGTACCATTATGAAGCCTCTGAAAATACATGCAAATATCAAATTTATTTCTTGTGTACCTTTGACTTATCATATTGATCAAATCGCTTGTATCATTGCCTTGGGGATTGTTTCAGGCCATACAATGATTTTATCAATTAACCAAAATTTTCTTACCAACAACCTTGAATCCTTTTGGCTGAGTGATAGATTTCCTCCTTTAAATCACCACATAAAAATGCAATTTTGACATCAAGCTATACAACCTCAAAATTTAACTGTGCAACTAAGGCTAACAAAATTCTAATGGAAGAATGTTTCCCTACTGGAGAAAATACCTCATTGTAGTATATTCCTTCCTTATGAGCATAGCCTTTTGCCACCAATCTTTCCTTAAAGCAAACATCATTCTATTTAGGAAATCCAACTTTCTTTGCATATACCCATTTGCATCCAATTGCCTTCTTGTCCTTCGGTAATTGAGCTAGCTCCCAAGTCTCATTCTTTCGAAGTGATTGCATTTCTTCTGCCATGATTATCTTTCACTTATCAACTTCTGAACATCTAACTGCCTCTCTACAAGTGGAAGGAATATCATCATCTACAATTGGAAGTGCATAGGCCACCATATCAACAAAAGAGCAAGTTTTTGAATTTCCCGTCATGGCCTTTCTGTTGCAAGTGATTCTTGTTGTTGATGAGGTTCTTAAGTAAGAACCTCTGCTTCAATCTCAATGTTCTACTCTAATATTAGAGTCTCAATCTCATCATTAATAATACTTACTGGGACAAGTGTTGATTCATACTACACTTGCTTCTGAGTAGGCTCCACCTGCTTCTGATTACTATCAGCACTGGTCTGCTTTGACCTCTACTTTATCACAACAGATTCATCAAATGTAACATCTTTGCCGAATAGTATTTTCTTTGAACTTGGACACCGAAGACGATATCTTTTAACCCTATATGTAATCCCCATGAACAATGCTTTCTTAGCTCTAAGGTCTAACTGTGACTCCTGTACATGATAGTATGTAAGGGAACCAAATACATGTAAGGACTCATAATCATTAGCAGGCTTACCGTACCATACCTCCAAAGGAGTCTTCCCTTCAACTGCGATGGACGAAAATCAATTTACTAGGTGGCACGTATACTTCACAGCCTCAACCCAAAATTCCTTACCTAACCATTCAGTAAAGTCCGATTCATGCGTTAAGCCACCCCATTATATTGTGGAGTTTGTCTTACTTTAAAATGATGTACAACTCCTTAATCTTGACAAATGTTTAGAAAAGGATTGCTACGATACTCACCTTCATTATCTGTTCTGAGGTGCTTGATCTTTTTACCAGTTTGTGTCTTAACCATTTTTTTCATGAAAGGAAAATCTCAAGTACATCGTTTTTACTTTTCATAGTATACACCCAAACTCTTCTAGAAAAAGTCACCCAAAAAAGTAACAAAGTAGTGTTTACCTCGCAAAGATGTTATCATGATTGGTCCCCACTCATCTGAGTGAACATAATTCAGAATACCTTGAGTATTGTGGATTGCTAAGCCAAACTTCACTCTCATTTACTTTCCCAAGATGCAATGCTCACAAAAATCCAACTTGCTTGTCATGTCCTCTTTCAATAAGCCTTGATTCAGCAAACTCAACAAGGTTTTCTCACCTGTATGCCCCAATCTCGAATACCACAACTTGATCATTTTAGAATCTCTATCTTCTAAGGTTGTAGCTATAAAACTAGTAACGGTGTTACCATTATAATAATACAAATTATTACATCGTGTACTTTTCATTATCACTAATGCACCTAAAGCAACTTTAAGTGTGTCATCCCGAATCGACATAGTGTAACCTTTAGACTCTAAGGCTCCCAAAGAGATGACATTTTCCTCAAATTCGAAACATATCGAACGTTTGTCAATACTCTTATTGAAACATCATGATTCCTCATTCGAATTGAACTTATCCCAATCATTTTACAAGGATTATCATTACCCATGTAAACCATTCCACTGTCATATTCCTCAAAACTGAAGAACCACTCCCTGTGTGGACACATATAATAGGTGCAACCCAAATCTAAAATCCACTTATCAGACCCAGATGTCGATGGAACACAAGTCAAAGCAAAATCTAGCACATCTTCTTCTAATTCAGCGACGCATGCCTCAGAGGTAGCCTTACCCTTCTCTTTTCTCTTCTACTTTGGACAGTCCTTTTTTCAGTGACCTTTCTCCCGAATAAAGACACAATAATCTTTTTGCAATCTGAATCTTGAACTAGATCTTCCTCTCCTTCCTTTCTTCTGATTCTATGAACGATCTCTTACAACCAATTTCTCTACTAAGCCATGAGTTGTTTGTTTCTTATCTTTCGTCCTCATCTCATAGCTACACAAAGCAACACAAACTTCCTTAAGAGACACTTCAACCTTCCCATAAAGTAAAATAGTTTCAAGAAATTCAAATTCATCAAGAAGGGATCCCAACATCATTAATGTCAAATCCTTATATTTGAACGTTTCATCCAAATTCATCAAATTAGCTACCAATTGATTAAAGGTAGTGATATACTCATTCATCGTGGTATTAGAAACATATGTAAATAGAAACAATATTTTCTTCTTGTGGAGCTTATTTTGACCGTTTTTCTTTAAGATTTTGTCCTCAAATGCTTTCCATAATGCATTTGCAGAAGCCTTATTTGAAAATGCATATTTTTGCCCCTTGACAAACATGATCTAATTGCATCACATGCTAATCGATTTATAGTGTTTCAATCTCTTTCTTCAATACCATCAGGCTTCTTTTCCTCAACGGCGATATCAAGACCTTGTTGAAAGAGAGCATCTTGAATTTGACATTGTCATATGCTAAAATGACTCATACCATCAAACACCTCCACTAAAATTCTTGTATTCGCCATATTTCTTGTCCAAGTGGACGAGGAAGAGGCCTCTGGGGTGGATGACAATAAAATCCTTTCGGCTGCCTTTTCTGCCATTTTCTATTTATCTCAAAAGCACAACTGACGAATTGTACCGTATGCTAGAATAATGCTCAAAACTATAAAAAATACACAAGGTAAGTTCCTAGGAAAGACTAGTGGGGTCACAAGTGATCCTACTTAAAAATCCAATCTCTTTAGGTGTTTATTGCCCTTTTGACATAACCTTTCTAGACATGCACTTCTATATATAGCATCCAATTCCATCAAAAATGATAAAACCAAACAAGATAAATTCTTTTCTGATGTGGAAGATCAGACTAAGCTGCAACCACAGAGCATACTAAGAACTTTTTTACAAAATTAACCCGAAGCAACCAAGGCTCTGATACCAATTGTTGTGCGCTGTGGAAGCGAAAATAAAACTCTCAATAATATAAATGCAATTTTAAAAGAGAGAACACCAAAATTTTAACGAGGTTTGGTATAAAAATTAAACCTACATCCTCAGAAACTACAAATGAAATATTAACTATCTACAAAGAAGAATACAATAAAAGCAAAAAGAATATACAAATTTTGGAATGTTGGGATGTTTTTTCAAAGGGAAGGGAGTGTCTTCTTTTATAGCCTAAATGCCATCCTCCATACTCTTTATTAAAAATGTGGAAGGGAGCCAAAATTTTTAGATGGAACATAGCCAGTAAACTACATTCTTAAGCATTTCTTCTTCGTGTTTGTTTAAAATTAGACCTAGGATAGTGGGAATGTTGAAGAGATACATAAGGGCGCTAATTTTGGAAACTAATGGCAATCCACAAGCATCCCAGGTTAATCTCTTTTCATGATAATTCCACAATTTTATAATAATCTGCTGACAGACCGACAAATTCCTATGCTGATACTTGGGAATTCAGGTGATGAATGTATCTCCATCGTTTAAGTAGTTGGAGTATCAAAACGAAGGGAATATTCTGCAGACCATGCTTGTAAGGTATGCTATGAAAAAGTGAAGATAGAGGATATAATAAATACCATCATAATTGATCAATTCTACAGTTGACGATTATGTCGGTTGGTCCAACAATACTCCCAATAGTCATGTTTCTTAGAAAGAACTCCACAGGAACCAATTTGGATAGCTTATGAATGAACGGTCATGTTGATTGATGTAGAAACTATTTGTAATTTCGATTAATTATTGTACATGTTATCTTATGTTAAACCTAAATATGCAGGAGACTAAGACAAGTCCTCACACTGATTGTATTCTGAATCTACATTAATAAAAATAACTTTTTTCTATTATATGTGTCTTTATCTTCTTACATATAAAATTCTAAGTTACAAAAAATGCACACACATACACACACACACACACACACACATATATATATATATAAACATAAGTTATAGACTTTGTAGTAACCGTTAACCCTCTCTACGGTTATATTGTTTGATTGTGTTGCTCCACTTAGGAGTAGCTAAATGCATTCATCTTGACATGCATTCATGCATGCATTTGCATACGTCATGTTTTTAATAATGCATAACTTCATTGATTTATTCCAGGTATAACTGTTTTATGTGAAAACTGTTCTGATTGTTTGAATGCCGACCTTGGAAATGCATTGGACTGGATTGTGAATTTGATGTTTGGAGTTTTGATGAATTTATGATTTTGGTAAAAGTATGAAATTGATGTGATGGAATGTGTATTGAGTATAAACTTGAGAATTGAAAGTTTATTGAGATTGAATTTGATGAGACTAAATTATTTGAGGTTGTGAGAATTTGAAATAATGTTGATTAAATTGATTGAGAGACTAAATTGAGGAATTAGTCTTTAAGAAAAATAGATTGGACCTAGTGGAAATTAGCCATTAGGGAGAGGCCTATTTGATTAGGCCCATATATGTATTTATCCCTTTTGTATACATACATGGATACATGTATAAATACCAACTACTTGATGACAACCAATGACATGAAGACATGTGGAAAAAGAAGTGTAGTGGAAATTTAATGAGGAGTATGGCTTGTAAGAAACATTAATAAGCTAGAGGACAAAAGAGTAAGGGAAAACTAAGTAGGGGGGCTTTTGAAGAGAATACGTGACAACCTTCAGTCTTGTAATGACCCCAACTGTACCCTAGTGGGATTGTTGTGAACAGTGTATAAAATTTGGGAATTTTGATTGCTAAGAAAGTGATTTGAAATTTAATTGGGTTCGTCCG
>JANIMX020266685.1:0-10050 GCA_024582655.2 Erythroxylum kunthianum | reverse complement strand
TGCTGGAATTAGGAATTTAAATAATGGGATTAATTTTAAAATTCTAAATATAATACATGCATAATTGATTAGCCGAGATCAACACCTAGTAAGCAATTCGATCTAAGTGTTGAATCAAATTCCGAAATTAGTTCGGATGTATAGTCACAAATCATCCTAAGTGTAATTGATGCATTAGAGAATGTATATTACGATTGAGTGAAAATTGGCATTAGGATGGTTACGGACTTAAGCCCAAATGTGATTATGGCATCCGTAATTGTGCCACATAGCTAAGATAACTATGTTAAATGTATGAGATACATATTAAGTCATCCCAATTAGATGGCTACTTCATAGAACTCAAATAAACCTTCAATTTCTAACAAAAACTAAGAAATCACGACTTTCCCCAAATTTGGGATTTTAGGGTTTTGAGAAGAAAAACTTCAATCTACCCTCTTAACATTTCTTCATGCATAAATATGTATGTAGAACAAATTATCTTACTTCAAAACTCAAGATTATAAGGTAAAGAGGGATAAAACAAAACCTACTTTAACTTTCATTTGGTGATTTTTTGGAATCCTTTGAGAAATACTCAAATCTAATCCTATATTTGATTTCTTTGACCCCAAATTAGCTTAGAAAGCTTTGGTTGGAGCTTGAAAATCAGTGTGGCCAAAAGCTCCTCTCTCCTCTTTTGTTTTCTCTTTCTCTCTACCTATTTTCGGTAGGTTTTATCAGAGAAGACGACTCGACACGCCCAGCGGACACGACCGTATCTATAGGCGTGTCCTTGATCCTTGACACGCCCAGGGTATGGGCGTACCCTGGCCGTGTCAAGCCATAATTTCGCTAATTCTAAAATTTTCTATCTTCCAAGTGTACCATACGTCCGGAAATGTATTTCTAATTACCTCTAAGACATTATATCACATTTCATTTCGGTAACCATGACCCTATCCATCCAATGGAAAATTTTTGGAATACTTAAATCTTTATACCCATCATATAAATGAACACCAAGTTCAAACAAAAATATCACAATGAAAAAAATAAGATGTACATCTTGGTACATAAAAGAAAAGGACTGAGAAGTCTGATGTTACATTGTGTCAAACTTTTAATTTTCAATAATCTATTTTTTGATATTCTTTAAGATTTTAAAGTGGGGGCAAACATTATGGGAAGAAAAATATTGTAATGCTAACAATGTCACTTGCGAACTTATGAAATCAAAGCTATTTTGTCTATTCAATTTGTTTTCTATTAAATGATTGAAGTTAGAGTTCTAATTTATATTAATAGTAACTACTTTTTCATTGTTTTGTTTTAGAATTGATAAATATTTCTATCCTTGAGTTTTAAAGTTATAAAAGAAAAAACTAAGAAATCACATCCTTTTTTATCTTCCCTAAGATTAAGCAGGCCACAAATTGCAAATTCTCTCCTTAGATTGAGATTTATCCTTAAAACCTTCATGGTAGCATCAACACTACCTTTTAATAATAATTTCATCTTTTTGTTTTCATCAATTTAACTTAACAAAGACTTGAAAATAATATAAGAAATTTTATGTAGAAAGAGAAAGATAAGGAGTAAAAAAGTTTGATGTTTACATTTTTCTTTATTTGAGATCTGGAAAACTACAAGAGTATGAGGACTTGTTAAGGATCATATGAGTGGAATTCTATGTTGTAAAGTAGGATATATTAAGGCCACATCATCACTGTCAATTATTCATGTGTGTGTCTGAGTTGACATCTAGGTCATTTCTATATCATCTATTTAATGATATAACATACCATGCATGTCCTTTCATAAAGGGAGTTAATATAAGAGACTTAAATAGAAAATACTAATTTGGAGAACTTAAAATACAAAAAAGTAGAAATAATGGAATATGAAACTGGTTATTGTAGATGGAATAAACATTATCATTAATGTCTAATTTCTTGATAAATATCTCTTTTATATTTAGTTTTTAACACGCTCTAGTGTGACACATGAAATTTTTCAAGGAAAACTTATATCTTCTAGTTCTTTTATATTTATTGTCTTTTAAATTTTTATTTTTCCATAATATTTATCATTTTGGAGCCTAGCATTTGGACTTGTGAATATTATTAATTATTAATATATTTCTATCTTTTAAAGAAATCATAAACTTATGAAAGTAACTAAAAAGAAAGGAGTCTTTTACAAAGAATTGATTTTACAGTACCAAGGAATGTACAAGTTTATTATGTCTACAATCTCTTAGACTTAATTATAGAGGTATTTATTCCTAACCTAATTAAATGTTTTATAGCTAATTATACTAATCCTATATGTACATAAATATACTCTCTTTTAATATGGTATTTTATCATTCTTTTAGATAGCGTGTATGATTGATATATTTTGTTTCATTGTCCTAACAACATAATCATTCTTCAAAGTAAAACTTTCTTTTTTATAAACATCTTGTTAGGATTTTGGAGATATTCCAATGTTCAAATTCTTTTTTCTATATCTCTTATAATCATTTCTTTAGAGGTTTTGATATTTCCTAACCTTAAAGATTCAATTTCACCACATGTCATAGAATTTATATATACCTTTCAATAATCCTTCTATAACTAGCTATAATTATCTAAACCTTTTAACAAAAATTTTTTTTGTTTACCTATCAATGTTTTACTCCCTATTGTCATAAGCTTTCAATTTACAAATAAGACTTAAATAGGAGATGCGAAAATGATTAAAAAAATATTGCAGTTTAAAAAATGAAATAAAAATAAAGAACAACTTATCAAACTTTTGAAAGTGAATTGAATCAAGAAAGGTTTAGGACTAAGAATTTTTTGGTTATATTAATTTTTATAAACTCTTTCTGCAAGGTACTAATTGAAACAAATAATAGTTTGATGATTGATTGAATGAAAAAATGTTAAAAATATTTATTACCATATATAACACTATACCTAAAAAGAAGTTAAATGGTATTTCTTATAGTAGTTTTGTGGGTAGTTTATTCTATTCAAATATTTGCACTAGAGTTAATTGATAAGTGTCATTCATACTAGGTTTTCATAGATATTTTAGTGTGTTTTTAGGTGTTTATTAGACGATTATTATGCATATAGGGTTAGATTTGTGTTAGTTTAAGTGTTTGTATATGTTGTAAGTATTTGCATGGTAAATAGCATAAATTCAATCATAATTTGATACTACTTGAGGTGTTTGATGTGTGTGTAAGTGTTGACAAACAGGAAATTGAAGAATGAAGAAATGGAGGCTGAATTCCCAGGTCGTGACAGAGACTCCCAAATGCCGGAATTTTCTTTTGGACGCATTTTAAGGGTAATTTTGATAGAATTGAACCTAAAAAAAAAAAATCCTAAACTCGATAGAACCCTTAAATCAGTATTTAAAAACACCCAATACACATATACAAAGGATAGCCGACATAAAAGAGAATTGCACATCAAAGAGGGTGATTCAAGAGGAAAACATCAAGTCTTCCAGTTCCAGATCAAGAACTTTGTTAGGTTTTCTTATTTTCATTGTTAGTTTTATGTTCTTGGTGTGTAATATGGATTATAAGATGTTTTTCTTCATTTTTTATGGATTTTCAAATCCCTAATTAGGGATTATTCTTGAACTATTTTGTGAATTTAATTAAGCATGAATGAAATTATAGTTTTATGTTGTGATATTTTATGTGATCTGAAACATAACAATAAACTGAGAGAGTGAGCTAGAAGTTATTGGAGTTAATATACACAACGAGAGTTGGTAGATTAACGGATCCGTAAATATCAAATTAATTCTCATTCGAAGAGAGATCTTGTGTGAGTTTTTAATTATCTCTTGGATTGCTTATGAACTAGTTGAATAGGCTAAGAATGGGTTTGTGAATTGAGAGATTGATGCATGGGTTTGGTTTATGCCCCCCATGTTTCCTTGTAATTTATATTTTCTTTATTATTAGCATTAAGGTGTGCTACAAATGAATGGTAGGGTTAGGGGTGCCAACCTCGTTGGGATGCTTAACTTTATTGTGATGCCTATGCATACCTATCATTATACAAAAACAAATTGAGAGATTGAAAATCTTGAATTTTCATATTCAATTAGGGTTAATTGATTAGAGCTTGAGAGGGGGTAATCCTTACATTGGAAAATCTAGGATCAACATACAAATTGAATTCATCATAATCAAAGGAACAAATTAGGGATAGAATAATCACCTATACTTTCATCTTAATAACCCCAGAAAATTTATTTGGCAGCTCCTCCAAAATTTCATTACTTAATTGTTTCTTTGCTTTAATTGCTTAGTTAATGATTCATTGCTCAATTTTGTGTTTAATTTTCTGTTTTAAACAATTTTTTGTTTTAACACCTTAGTTAAAGGTAGATTCACCTTAGGTCTAACTAGTCCTTGTTGGGAACGATTACCTTAGATACTACGTGTTGCGATCTGTATAATTGCGGTATTGGAGGTATTATTACAAGGAGATAGGTTAGAAAAACCTTCAACAAGTTTTTGGCTCCGTTGCTGGGGAATAGTAGTAGATTTAGGTGAATTCGTTTGTACTAAGGAAGTTAGTTTTTCTTTTCTTTTCTTTTACGCTATTCTTGTGTTCTTGCAATTGCATGAACACGAGAATCACTCGGAGTTCTCACAAGATCGAAGAAACACCATACCTTGACATCACTAAAGAAGAAAGAGAAATTCAAAGAGTGAGTCGCAAAGATGTAAACCCTGATATTTCAGTATTCTAGGTATTGCTTTGTATATGAGTATATTACTGTGTAAGGCTGTAATATTACTTGTATGTGAGTTCCAGAATGCAATAATACTTTTCTGGTTTTCATATCAATGAGATAATCAGTTGTAAAGCTCACTTTAACAATAAATACGAATTTTGACAAATAAGCTTCTAAAGTCACAAAACTGAGTTCCGTTAGATGACGAGGATTACGAGGACCGAGTAAAATGTGTTTTAAGACCTTGGAGGTGCTTAGGCATGAATTCTACCACTTAGAAAACTTCGTTGAAAAATTTAGTGTAAAAGTGACCTAAATGTCTTTTTTCCAAAGTAAAGGTATTTTGGTCATTTCCCATTTTTAAAGGTCCACGTCAGTTTTTGTGAAAAAACTTAAGGGACTGAAAAATGTTTCCCTACAATCCCGAGATTATGGTGATAATAAAAGTTTCGTTTGGACGAAATTTCGAAGTTCGGTAAGGTTCGAAGGTCAAAATGGTCATTATGGATAAAAGCAAAGGCATTATGGTAATTTTACCTTTTGAGTCAATTAAAATTTTTGACTTTTCTCTTCTTCCTTCTTAATTCGTTATGCATCTTCTTCCTCCACCATTTAAACATAATTAAAAGCTTGAAAAAGAGAGAGAGAGAGAAAATGCAAGGTAGATTTCGGTCACACACCCACGCCACCATACCTCACCATTTTCTTCCAAATTTGGGTGGATTACATCAATTTGGGGGCAAGGATTCTTATTCTAGCATTGTTTTTGCAAGAAAACCAAAGGATTTCAAGATCTTTCAAAAGAAAAGTTTAGGTAAATTTGGTTACTTCTCTCTCTACACTTGGATTTTGAGTTCATCCTTTAAGTATGTTGTTCTCCATGCTAGATAAGGTATAAATCATGGTTTAGAGCATTCAATTTTGGCATGGAAGGAGAAATTGATGAAGAACCCTAATTAGGTTACAAATTGGGGGTTTTAGGGAATTAGGTTAAATTGGACAAAATTGATGCTTCCATTGCATTCTAGGGTATCAAATGAGTATGTATGATGCTTAACATTAATGAAAAACCATAAGGTGTGAAAAATGTACTATGGCCTAATAGGGGTATAATGGTCATTTTGATGATTGTTGGATTAATGGTGGATATGATTAGTTTAAATGCTAACTAAGATGTTTATGATGTTGTGTAATACATAAAAGCATTGGAAAAGGGAATGTGTGAGGAATTATGATGATGGCCGAAAATTATGGATGATTTGGGAAAGAAATATAAGTTGGAATATGTAGTACATTTAATGTAATAGGAAATGCGAAAGTTTGGTATATAATTTCAATGAAGAAAGTGTTGGAATTATGCCTTTGAAATTGCTTACATTAGGTGATTTATAAAATGCCTAATGGAAGTTGAGTAGATTTGTAATGGTGACCTTAAATAAATGCTTAAATGTTTAAGTAGGATGATAATCCTACTTATATCTTATGATTGATCCTAAAGGAGGAAATGTTGAATATTAGACTTCTGAATGTCTAAGTATGACATTTCGGGTATAAAAAGGCTTTAAAAATGTAGAACAAAGGGTTAGGTGATTGATTAAGAAAGTAAGTGTAAAGAATCGGGAATGTCCAATTTTTGAATGAGTATGATGTTTTATACACTTGTGATAGTGTATATAGAGTTATATATGCTTGAATGAGGGTTTAACACTGAGACATTGTGAATGTGTAAAGGTTCAGAAGCTGAGGCTTTAAAAGGTCTAATTGAAGATCCGTGAAGAAGGAAGAGATTGTAGCTTCAATCCAAGTGGGTGGGAAGACTCATAACTCTCAAATAGACTCGGAACATTCCGAGATAGGTATTTAATTCAAGAACCTAAGTTGTGTTGTTTGAGACCATTTTGTGTTAAGTGGGAAATTCTGATAAATTATGAGCATCTAGGATGCATGGGATAATTTTATTTCATAATATTACATCTTTCGTAATTGTATGTGATTACTCGATTAAAGGTGTCTATGTTTGACACCTATGCAGGTAAGGTAAGGCTTAGAGCCGAGGCAAGGTGCCATTTGCATCGATTTAATCGATGTTAAAAGCGTAGTGCCTTAATTAATATGTATCAGTGATCATTTGCATGTAATGTGATTTTTGGTGAGATTGCGATTGACCAATTTGCGTGTTAGGCACACCGATTTTAATGTAATTATGTACCTATTACTGTTACTTAAGTCCTTGTATTTATTTGATCATTTATGGGATTGGTGGGTGATTTTATACCTAGGGTCTAGACACTGATGAGGTTATTACCTAGGGTCATGACGCTCCTGTCAACTGAATCCGGTCTCACCTCGGATGAGAGTCGAACCAACACCAGGTTTCGGTGGGTGTGCGCACTAGTTTGGCCGACTAGTGGCGGCACACGTACTTGTTTGGGCACTTTATGTGATTTTTGTGCTTACCGATTAATGTATGGCATGTGTATGTGATGTATTAATTTGCATGTATGATTGACCTGAAAATTTGTATCGGGTCACAGGGGCCAATCTGGCCTGTACCGGGTGTTATTTGTTAGTTATGCTTTTTCCTGCTCACGAGTACCTAGTGTACTCACCCCGCTCAATTTTACCAACCATGCAGGTTAGTTGTCGAGTTGGGAGCTACAGTGATTGTGCGGGTTATATTGACTCTTTCGGGACACCGCATATGGGTGGTCACTATACTACTTTTTGTATTTTGTGTCGTCTAGATTCTCATGAACTGTGTCTATGTTATGTATGTGTGTTTATACGTTTCCGCTACTTTCACTTGATTATGTGGGTTCAAAATATTTTGTTTGCTTGCGTATTGGAATTTAATGCATGATCTTTTTGTGTTCTATTGAAGTTGTGTGATTACTGTTGAGTGGACCTGAGGTCCTAGTGTTGTGGCTGGAGTGGTTATAGTTTGACTTCAGTCATTGGAGTGTTTGTCTTCTTTGCAAGTTTTATAAAAAAAATTGGCTAGGAAAAATACAGTCGTTGTACTGTTCAATTTTATGTAAAATTCCAGTAAATGTTGGTTTTAAAGTGTGATGCAATTGATGCTGGTAAGCCTTACATAGCTGGGTTAAGGATACCATGTGTACTCTTAGCCCGGGTATGTGGCAATTGTCACGGGCTCAGGCAAGTCCGGGTCGTGACATAACATGTGCAATGAGAGTTGGCATCTAAGAACTTAGTTATTCATTGGATTGCTTAAAAACTATTTGAATAGTTAAGAATAGATTTGGGAATTAAGAGATTTCAAATCTGAAATTTTCATATTCAATTAGGTCTAGGTGATTAGAATTTGAGAGAGGGTAATCTCTACATTAGAAAATCTAGGATCAATATATAAATTGAATTCATTATAATCAAAGGAAAAAAGTAAGGATAGAATAATCACCTATTCTTATTTTTGATAAACCCATAAATTTATTGTAGTAACTTTTACTTTGAAAGAATTTTTATTTGGTAGCTCATCATACTCATTGTTATTTGATTTCGTTAATTGTTGTGGCATAATTTTATTCGAGTAGAATTTTACTTTAGTATTCAATCATCTAGGCATAATTTTATTTGGGCAGAATTTTAATTTGATAGACAATTAGTTTGGCAGAAATTTCTTTTAGCAATCTCTTACATTATTGTTAAGTATGTTTGATTTCTTAGTCTAATCAGCAATCATCAACTTCATGTTTAAATTTCTGTTTTTGTTACCTTAGTACAATTTAGATACACTTAGGTCTCACTAGTCTTCGTTGGGATCGATATCCTTAGGTACTAATTTAGATTCACTAATTTCTCATTTCGTATACTTGCGATAATGAAGGTATTTATTACGAGAAGATAGGTTAATAAAACCATCAACATTAACTACCACTAATTATCCACTCATAAAAATTATTGCTATTCTTACAAGATAAGTAGTTTTTATTCACACACATCACTTTTTTTTATAACACTAACCTAGTCTTTTGATGCGAAGACAAACATTTGTGATGAATATCCCCTAGTTACTCAAATAGACAGTGTTTTTTTTATTCAGCTTGATTGGAGAGTCATTTTAGATTTTTGACGCGAAAATAAACTGTAACACCGGACTTTTAAGTCCCTTATTAATGTATATGAAATAAATTGGTGAACAAAGTTTCGGTATTTTCTAAATTTAGATTGCCATTAAATTTCACTTGGTAATTTAATATGAATTAGAATTTATTTGGACTAAATTTGGGACTGAAAGGTACATGAAAAAGGGTTAAAAGTAGTGCAAACAGCCTAACACGACCATAGTAGTGGCCGTGCCTGCTGGGCGTGTTTGGAGTCGGACATGCCCACCGGACACGCCCAGGCAGGCCTGTCTTCTGGAAGTGTCGAGTCGTCTTCAACCTCAAGACAGTCGATGGCTGAACCAGAGAGATAGAGAGAGAAAATAGGGAATAAATCCAACTCAACTCAAGCCTTTTAGACTAACTAAAGGCTAAGGAACTCAAATCCGAAGTCAAAATTTGCTCGATTGTCAACGGTTTTCAAGAGATCTACAATGAAAGGTATGAGGTAAATTTACCGTTCTCCCTCGGTGTCAATTTTTGTGTTCTGAGGTTGGTGTATAATGTGTATATTGGTTAGATATGTATGATAGAAGTTAGAACGGAGAGAAATGGCTAAGGATGGGTGTTGAACGGTCAGAACAACATTCTGTCACCAGACACACCCGTGTCTGACTGGGCATGCCCGACAATGGCTGGGGGCATACCCGACAGTGGCTAGGGGCATGCCTAGTTGGGGCAGATATAGCCATCGAACACGCCCGGAGTGCCCGTGTCGGATGGGCGTGCCCATGAGGGCTAGACTCGCCCTCCGAACACGCCCAGGGTGGGCATGTCGCTCACCAGAATAGGTTTAAACCATAAATTTTACGACTGTTCTTAGCATGAATTGACCTGTTGAATGCCTGGTCTTTATGTGAAGGTACGAGAGCTTGGATTCGGAGCGCGGATCACAATTTAGGATTTCTCAGGAGTGTAGACCCTCCTGTGAGGTGAGTTAGGGGGACCCAAGTGTCTCGATTTAAATCCAGTCATCTAAATACATGCAGAGAAATGCAATAGGTTTTAAGTAAAGCCTATTAGGATTTGCTAGTAAAGCAATGGAAAAAGAGAACGAAAAAGCACTTAGAGTGGGGTAATTCTAAAGTGATAAAAGAATATCAAAAAAGTCGTTGGGGTCGTGTTATGCTTTAATGCATTTCAGTTGGAGGCCGAGGCTATGAGCCAAGATTTTGTATATCGACGT
>JANIMX020266419.1:0-10052 GCA_024582655.2 Erythroxylum kunthianum | reverse complement strand
GCATGTCCAGGCGGACACAGGCGTGTCCGGCCACAGAATCTTGTTCCGTTCGGACACCCTCGTTTTTCCTCCGTTTTTCTTTGTTCTTACTTCTATCATGCATAACCTAGCATTTCTAACCACATATACCAATCTCAGAACTCAAAAATCAATACCGAGGGAGATCGGAAAATTTATCTCAAATTTTTCGTTGTAAATTCTTTGAAATCTGTTGACAATCTCTCAATTCCGACTTCGGATTTGAGTTCCTTGGCCCTTAATTAGTTTAGGAAGCCTATGTTTGAGTTGTGTTTTCTCCCCGTTTTTCTCTTGAATTTCTCTTTCTTCCCTCTTGGTTTCTCTCTCCTCTACCGTCGACAGTCGACCTTCCTTGAGGTTAAAGATGACTTGACTCGCCTAGCGGACACGGCCACACGGGCGTGTTGGGTGGGCGTGTCCAACCCCTAGCATGCCCAAAGGACATGGCCACATGGACGTGTCAGGCCATTTTTACCAACTTTTAACCTTTTCAACCTCTTTTTAGGTACCTTTTTGTCTCGATATTATTTTTAATTACTCCCAAGTCATTGAAGTTACCAAATTAAAAATTTGATGACAAATAATTTGGAAGTTCCAAAAACTTAATACTCTATTTTCATTTCACATATATTATGAAATACATATTCGCATGGGACTTAAAAGTCTGGTGTTATAGATCCTACCTAATGGTATTCGATGCAGAGCTCAGTTTAAAGGGTATAAAGAGATACACAATCTATTTGAGCTCACTCAAGTTCCACAATCATACGAGGAACTTAGAGACCAGTTGTTGGAATACTGTCCCGAGAATTATTTTCAGTTCCAACATCTAACTCCACTCTGGATGAATAATGAATTCTTCATCAGTCTTCCCTTCAAGAAAAATGAAGAAATCAATCCTACAAAAGTGACCCACATGGGTATGAATCCAGAAGAGTTAAAACTAGCCCAAGAAGAATGTGCAATCCTTCTTCAACAAGGGTTAATTGAGCCCACAAAGTCAGATTGGGCTTGTTAGGCCTTTTATGTGAATAAAATGGCTGAACAGAGACGTGGCAAGAAAAGGCTTGTGATTGAATATAAGCCTCTTA
Source organism: Erythroxylum kunthianum (assembly GCA_024582655.2). NCBI lineage: Eukaryota > Viridiplantae > Streptophyta > Magnoliopsida > Malpighiales > Erythroxylaceae > Erythroxylum > Erythroxylum kunthianum. The sequence goes on along the minus strand of JANIMX020266419.1, from coordinate 8,943 downwards.
ACATGTTCTTGCAAGACGACAAGTTTCCATTGCCAAAAATCAGTACACAGGTACTATTTTTGAAACAAGCTAAGATATTTTCTAAATTTATCTTAAAGCAGGTTTCTGACAACTTGGCGTACATCTAGATGAAAGGTACAAGACAGCATTTTGCATTCCAAATGCACAATATCAGTGGACTTTCATGCCTTTTGGTTTGAAAGTGGCTCCATCACTATTTCAACAGGCCATGACCCGTATCTTTGAGCCCATTAAAGAGAACACACTCATTTATATAGATGACATCTTACTGTTTTCATCAACTGAAGAATATCACAAGGATCTTCTTAAATCCTTTTTGGCTATTGTACAATGTTATAGACTGATGATGTCATTTACAAACTCCAAACATTTCATTACAGTCAGTCAATACAATCTTTTCATTTAGTTGAAGGCTTACAACCAGAAGGTAGCCCTATATGGCTTACAAACACTCAAAAATAATCAAAAGAGTCCTTGAACGTCAAGCTGATCAGACCTTTGCTCCATGTCATACCCCAATTTTCAATCACTTCTCAATCAACTCATGGCTCGAATTCTCTCGAACCTGAAAAACATATTTACAATTTTGTTGAGAATTGAGAACTCGGTGAGCGAACCATCATTGATGGGCTCACTCCAGCAATCACATTCAATTCACATTATCAATCACATACAGTTCAATCAATTCACTTTACACATCCTTCAATCAGATCACTTCATTCATGTATATTGCAATCACATTCCGAGTTGCATTCACATATCATTCATATCACTTTTTTCATAGGCATATCGTATTCATTTTCACTTTAACATTCAATCAAATCACGTACTATTCATCATACATTGTCTCCAAGTAAATGCAAATGCATAATGAGACTCACATCATTTTATTACTTTGTTGTGACCGAGCGCCTGATAAACTGTCCAGTGCCTGAAAGTGGACATCGGGCTCATTCACATTGACCCGAGTCCATTTTGGACTCAAGGGTCTCACGTTGAGCCTGTGGCTCTCACATTTAATTTCCCACGAGCTTTAAGCTCCAATCTACATTGGTCACTCAAGGTCACAACCCCTTTATGTGTACATGCATATTCATGTCGTGACATGCACGAATCACAACACATTCAATTCAATTCAATCACATTCATATATTCACATTTACACGTTCATATTGTTCATCGGACATAAGTCCGGCATTCAACTCGAGGTTGAGAATCACATTCAAATACACATTAATCAAACCTAAGTCTGACAATCATCAAAAGATGAGAACACGTGCACAATTTCACATATTTCTATATTCACATTCATTTTCAATCATTTCTATATAAATCACAATTTAAGGGACTCTTCAAACTATTTATGGTCCGGGCATATCACAAAAAATTATGGAAATACAGAAATATAAAACGCATTCACATATATGAAGAGTCATCTAGGTTGTCTCATTGTTTCTTCCAAAAGCAAATGCCTGGACGGACCGATGTTACCCGAAAGCTGTTGCCTTTGACGATCATCTACATTAGCACATACGTTTGTACTTATCAAAATACTATTAAATTTAATGAACCTTCAATCATATATAACATAACTCAATTACATAGATTAAATAGTGGAGTATTGTTTTGAAAAGATTCTTTAAAAATTTCGGCAGCATAATGGCTGTTTTCGGACTAACAAAAAATTTAAAAGACAACTTGCAGTCAAAACAATCTCCACTACACACAGGACTTCAAGTCCAATCAGTAACAATCAGAGTTCATAAACATTTGGTTTCAACCATACTGTCTAATGTATGCTCAATTAATTTTTCAGGGTATTTGTTCTTAGTCAGAAATCACTCTCAATCTCATTTCAAACTCAAATCAAAAGAATCATAAGAATACGTGATTTGATGAAGCCAATTGATTGAATTAGAGAATTAAAATGACTATGAAATTTTGTGGGGAGGAAGGAAAACATGTTAGGAAGTTTCTATCCAATTTTCAAGTTAATATGAAATATGTAGCAAAAATCATGGTGTCACAATCATGACATAAGCAAAACATCAAACATAATTCTGGGTAGAAAAATAGGACAGTATAAAAGTCTAATTTCCTACACCTTAGAGGCAAATTTACATTGCGACCTCTTCATAAAAATTCAAGATCTATTTCTCTAGTTATCCAAAACCTTAAGATTCACTTTAATTGGATATTTCTATCTCAGGTTATCATCAAATTACCATACTATGTCAACAAAACTCACACTTAAGCTAGTTTCACCATTCAACTTGATCTAACTTAATTTCCATTCAAATTCCAGCATTCAATTCAAACTCTCATAATCAAATACATATATGATTTCAACATACTCTAATTCAAGTGAAATGTTCAACACATCCAATCTAGCCAAATTCAATCATTTGACAAATTCAAATTCATAAATTTTCATCACAATTTTCTAGATTTCCCTCTATGTATCATTCTATGCCAAAATCAACACAACTCATGATCAATACATTTTTAAACCAAATCCTTTTTCAGGCACATCATTAACACATCACTAAACATTCTTCATGTTTCACACATTGCCCAATTCAATATCTAAATACCTCAAATTTTTAGAAACATTTCAGGTTTCCATAACAGTGGCTGTCTTGGGCAGTCTAAATCAAAAATTCATAACTTGAATTCTACTCATCCATAAATCACGAAAGTTTTCATAACTTAAGTTAACACATAGGGCTACAACTTTTATGCTTTAAGTTTCTCCAAAATCTGTCCCTAAAGACATGAAATACAGGTCATAAAATGAAGATTCGGAACATTTCAGATTTCCATAACAGTGGCTGTCTTGGAAGTCTCAATAAAATATTCATAACTTAAATTATACTCATACATAAATCACGAAAATTTGAAGAAATTAAGTTAAAACATAGGGCTAAAACTTTCATGCCCCAACGAAATTTTATTCATTTTACACACTTAGCTTTATACAAGGCATCACATTGTATAACATACATAAAAATGAATTAGGTATACATATGTACATCCCAGTATATACTATGAAGAAAAAGGTACAAAAGGGTCTGGTAGTACAATTCCTCTTCCCCTTAAAAGAGTTTTGTCGTCGAAACTCCTAAGTCAAAGACACAAAAACAAAATGGGGGTACTGACGCCTCACAACATCATCATGCTCCCATGTCTAGATAAGCTTGATCATCTTCGTCTGTCATCGTCAAACCCGCACCTAAGCTCGTGCAGCAGGATTCTGCTTGCCAACTAGAAGTGCACTACTGCTCACACTTGTCCTCTAAGCTCCAGAAAGCTGAGCATCAGCTCTGTCTGTCTCCTCTCGGTACCTCACTGGCTATCCCGAACTATCTCCCTTCAAGAATAAATTCTCGGTACGTTGTGGACAATCCTTGCTAATATGCCCTGTGTCTCCATACTGGTAACATTTCCTCGGCTCAAATCCTACTACGGTAGGGTTCGGGTCGTTACAATCTCCCCCTCCTTAAATTAAATTCGTCCTCAAATTTCAAAGTATACCTGATCATAAAAACTCTGGATATTGGGCCCGCATCATTGCTTCTGGCTCCCACGTGACCTCCTCGAGTTTGTGGTATCGCCAAAGCACCTTCACGAGCGGTACCTGCTTATTACGGAGTTGTCTCACCTTTCAGGCTACAATTGCCACTGGTCCCTCTTCATAAGAACGATCTGGCTGCACCTCAATCTCCTGAACTGAAATCCGATGTGAGGTATTAGACCGATACCTCCTCAACATGGACACATGGAAAATGTCATGTAGCTTGGCCAACTCCGCAGGGAGTGCCAACTGATATGCCACCGGACCCACTCTCTTGAGGATCTCATATGGACAAATAAAACAAGGGCTAAGATTGGCCTTCCTTCCGAACTAAAGTACTTTCCTCCACGGCGACACTTTTAAAAACACTTTGTCTCCAACTGCAAACTCAATTTCCTTACGCTTCATATCAGAGTAGGACTTCTGTCGGTCACTTGTAGCCTTTAACAGCTCCTGTATCAACTAAACCTTCTCATCAGCATCTCTTACAAAATAAGGTCCAAACAGCTTATGCTCACCTACCTAACTCTGTCCAACATACTGGAGTCCGACACTTTCAACCATACAACGCCTCATAGGGGGCCATTCCGATGCTCGCCTTAAAGCTATTATTATATGCAAACTCCATTAAGGACACATACTGATCCCAACTTCCAGGAAAGTCCAAAACACAACCTCTCAACATATACTCTAAAATATGAATCGTCCTCTCCGACTGGCCATCTGTCTGAGGGTAGAAAGAAGTACTCATCTTCACCTGAGTACCTAAAGCTTCCTGCAAACTCCTCCAGAATCGCGAAGTGAACCGCGGATCTGTATATGACACCACTGATGCAGGTACCCCAAGTAGCTTAACAATCTCATCTACATACAACTGGGTCAATCTCACTAACGAAAAGTCCATCCAAATCGGTACAAAATGCGCTGACTTACTCAGCCAATCCACAATCACCCACATAGCATCACGCTTCCTCTGAGTACGTGGAAGTCCGGACACAAAATCCATAGTGATGCTCTCCCATTTCCACTGAGGAATGGGGAGTGGCTGCAACAAACCAGAAGGGACCTAATGCTCTGCTTCATCTGCTGATAGCTTAGGCACTTAGCCACATACTCAACCACATCCCGCTTCATACCAGGCCAACAATAATACTGCTTGAGATCTTGATACATTTTGTTTCCACAGGGTGCATGGTGAAAACTGTATCATGAGCCTCGAACAACAACTTCTGTTTTAGCTCAGGCTGATTCGGCACATACAACCGACCCTGAAAATACAAATCCCCCAAATCAGATAGTGAATACTCGGGCTGTTTGCCCTCCTGTACCTCTGCCACTAACTGCTGACAACTCACATCTGATCTCTGCCCATCATAAATCTCTTGTCGGAGGAGAGGTCTCGCTCTCAACTGAGCTACATAATTGAAAAATCTCGCCACATCACACTCCCCAGACCGCACTGATACTGACAAGGCCACTACTGACTTCCAACTCAAACCATATGAGACCACATTCTCCTTACCAGGATGGTAATCCACGATGCAGTTGTATTCCTTAAACAGCTCAAGCCACCGTCTCTGTCTCAAATTGAGCCCCTTCTCCGTGAGCAGATACGTCAGGCTCTTATGATCCGTGAATATCCGACAAGTCTCTCCATACAGGTAATGTCGCCAAATTTTGAGGGCGAACACTACCGCTGCCAACTCCAAATCATGGGTCGGATAATTCAGCTGATGAGGCTTCAACTAACTCTATGCATAAGCAACCACTTTACCTTCCTACATTAACACACACCCCAGTCCTACTCGGGACACATCAGTATACATAACAGACTCAACACCCGATGTAGGCTGTGTCAAAACAAGAGCCTCTATCAGCATCCTCTTCAGCTACTCAAAGCTGTGCTGACAACCCTTAGACCACTCGAATCTGACTCCCTTCCGGAGTAGCTTAGTCAAGGAAGTAGCCCTTCACAAAACGACGGTAGTAGCCCTCCAGTCCTAGAAAACTCCGCACCTCAGTTACAGTCTTAGGCGGCTTCCACTCCATTACTACCTCAATCTTGCTCAGATCCACTCTGATCCCTTGATCTGACACAATATGCCCCAGAAAAGTGACCTCTCTCAACCAGAACTCGCACTTGCTCAATTTAGCAAACAGCTGCTGCTCCCGCAGTGTCTGCAAGACAATCCTCAAGTGTCTCTCATGGTCTTCATCCGACCGCGAATAGACCAGTATATCATCTATGAACACCACCATAAACTAGTCTACATAGGGTATAAAAACCCGATTCATCAAATCCATGAATGTAGCTGGTGCATTCGTCAATCCAAATGGCATCACCAGGAACTCGTAATGTCCATACCGAGTCCTGAATGTCGTCTTCAGGACATTCACAACCTTAACCCGAAGCTAATAATAGCCTAATCTCAGATCAATCTTCCTGAACACTTTGTCCCCTCTCAACTGATCAAAAAAATCCTCAATTTGGGGCAACGGGTACTTGTTCCTCACAGTCACCCGGTTAAACTGCCGGTAATCTAAACACATCCGAAGCGTACCATCCTTCTTCCTCACAAACAGGACTGGTGCTCCCCAGGGTGACACACTAGGTCGAATAAAACCTCTATCCATCAATTCCTGCAGTTGGATCTTCAGTTTCCTCAACTCAATAGGAGCCATCCGGTATGGAGCTCGAGACACAAGAGTAGTACCGGGAATCACATCGATTGCTAACTCCATCTCTCTCTCAGGAGGCAACCCCAGCAACTCCTTCGGAAAGACATCTGGAAAATCCCGTACCACCGGGATATCACACAGGCTCACTATCTCCTCCTTAGCAGAGTTAATCACAAAGGCCAAAAAGGCCTTACATCCCTTTCGCATACACCTGCTGGCTTCCAAAGCAGATATCACAGTCTGCAGTCTACTGCGAATACCAATCACTATGATGTCAGACCCATCTGACGTCTGTAGTACCACTGTCTTTCGACGACAAACTACCACAGCCTGATGCCTGGACAAACATTCTATCCCCAAAATCAGATCGAACTCGCGAAAAGGGAGCTCGATCAAATCTGCCTCAAATGCACAGCCCTGAATCAGAACAGGACACTGCCTATATACCTGGTTCACCACCACACTGCCTCCCAACGGACTGGTGACCAGTATCTTGTACTCTAATTGCTCTATTGAGTCAGTCCCAAATAAATTCCCCACACAAACATATGAGTGGGTTGAGCTCGGGTCTATCAAAGAAGAAAACTCAATATTAAGTAAAGAGACCATACCAGAAATTATGTCTGGCGCGTCCTGGTCCTCTTGGGCCCTTAGAGCATATGCCCGTGCTATAACCCCAACTGGTACCACTGGTCTCTCAACTATCTCTGACTGTGCTCCAGAAGTAGACCGGAACTAACCACCTCGGCCTCGACCTCGACCTCTGCCTCTAAACCCAAATGCAGACCCCAAATGCTCTATAAATCTCACTGGACATTCTTCTATCCGATGCTCCATACTGCCACACTTGAAACAAGCTCCAATAATAAGCCAAGACTCTCCAAAATGGCGCCTAGAGCAATCCGGACACTTAGGGATGGCTGACCCTCGAACCCTTACTTGACTGAACAGTGGAGGAAGGTTGATTTTGCTTCCTCCCCTGGTACCCGACCTCTGGGTCTCTGATTGAGCACTAGTCTCCCTAGACCTCTTACTGCCACTGCGAGACGACTGTCCTCTATTGAACCCACGTCTCTGGCCTCTCTCCCTTATAACCGACTCTTGCTCCTCAATCCGCAAAGCCGCCTGAATTAGCTTATGGTAACTAACCTGCTGCAAGGTCGTAACAACTACCAACTGTCTCTTGATCTCGTCGTGGAGTCCTGCCTCAAACTATCGGCACCGAAACACCTCAGTCATAACCGCTGATGGAGCGTACTTGCTCAGCCGATGAAACTCTTTCTCATACTCCGATACTGAGAACTATCTCTATCGGAGGTTTAAGAACTGCCTTCAACGATCACTCTTGTATGCCTCAGTAATACACTTCGCCTGGAAAACTCGGAGGAAGTACTCGAACTCATTGTCTCTGGGACACTCGGATCTCTCAACACAAAAGTCCACCAATCATATGTTGATCCCTGGAGAAGGGAAACAACATATTGTACCCTCTGCTCGGGTGGACATCCAATCTCTGATAGAATTTAGGTCACTTTTTCCAACCAGAACTCTGTTTGCTCCGACTCAGCCATAGACGTGCCTACAAATTCCTCCGCTCCATACTTCCTCAACTGCTCGATCGGAGCTCTTGGAGCAGGCGCATGTACCCTCTGCTATTACAGGAGATGCATGAGATCCTGCGACATCTTCATCCACATCTCGCCTTGTGAAGGAGGTACTAGAGGAACTGGCACCTCCGTCTTAGCTCTTTGGCCTCCTAAAGGCCCAGACACTGAGGGGCGAGTGTGCTAAGGCACATGGCTCTCCACCACCTCGTCTATTGCCTCATCTGATCTACTCATCTACACAAACACAAGACAAGGGACAATTGCAATAGGCCAGACTCAAACTCAAACACAAACACAAGACAAAAACAGATAGACGTAACCATAGACACATCCTAAGCACGAGGTTTAAGCCCAAAACTGCCTAAACCGTGCTCTGATACCATCAATTGTAACGCCCCGATACCCCCTGGAAGGATACCCAGTGCCACAATCACAAGCACGCACATAACACATCACATTTGCAGCGGAAAATAATCATTTAAAGATAAGCAAACATAACACATGCATACGTAGTGGAACTTTAAACAAAAAAGGTTGTGGTCGAGCCACTTTTCATTAATAACCAAAATTATGTACAAAACATTTAGGCCTTGAAGGCCCGTACAAAAATATAGACAAAAAAACAAAATTATACAGACAGACTCTAAGTTGCTGGCCTCTGCGATCCGAACGTCCCTGCTTGCTCCTCTCCTCGCTCCTGACCTATATGGAGAAAACACTCCGTGTTAAGCTTTCGCTTAGTGGGAAAGTAACAAAATTTACAAAGGACGTCTGTTTAATGGGTGTCCTTAACACATGCAAAAATTGGCAGAAGTAATTGCTCAAGAAAAAGGCACGTTGAAATAAAGAAAGGAAACTCATGATTTAACTTCTAAAATCGCTATCACAAAACACATATAAGAATCCGACATAAATAATCTGACACAAGCCTGCACATCCTGACAAAATATAGGTAACGAGTCAATTCTATAAAGGGTTCGACATGGAAACCGGTAAACCTTACAAATATTATCGTCTGGGTTTCGGCCTAAAATCCAGTGACCCCAGAGAAGGAGGCATCGC
>JANIMX020265054.1:0-10069 GCA_024582655.2 Erythroxylum kunthianum | reverse complement strand
ATGATATGGCTCTGCTAGAACTTACCGAGGACGTAACTCTCAATAAAATACTTTGGCATATCAGGATACGGGTAAAGGATCTCGCAGAGATCTTTCTCTTTCTCGAAGGTCTTTTAAACATTTTCTTTTGAGTCTTATGTCTTGTATTTAGCCTAAACATTTAATATATAATACTTCCCTCTTAGTTATTTAACCTAAGCATTTCCTTATTTAACATAAACATTTTTTTTAATAGTTTGGTTGTTTTATTTATTTACTTGTCTTCTTTATTGTTTATGTATTTATTTACTTATTTTATCTTTTATTTTTATTTTTTACCTTGTTCTATATTTATTGTATTACTTATTTTTATATTTTATTTGTACGTAGTTATTTATTATTTATTTGTATTCCTAATTTTTATTTTTAAAATATTATTACTTAATTATTTTAATTTGTATCTTTTATTAATTTATTATTTATTATTTTTATTATATATGTATATTTTTTATGTGGGTCTATTAGAAGTAATCTTTCTACCAATTTAGGAGTAATGCTATGTATCACTAGTATTGCTACTAAAATATTGTTGTTTTAGAAAATTAAAAAAAATTGATTAGATCACGAGTACAACCAACAAGAGGCTGGCATATTTTCAAGAAGCAGACTTAAGTCTGTCAATGGTATTGAACTCTATTTCTCCATAAGCCTAAGGTCACTAAAATTCTGTTTCATTAGAATTCAAGACATATTTTACAAAACATTTCTCTACAAATAGACATTTCTATAGTCCATCAATGGTAGGACAAGGAAAATAAGAAGGCTTTAAATGTTATAGGTATAATCCACCTATCTACTAACAGTCAATGTCAAATAAATACAAGAGACTTAAAAGAGAACTAATTTATAAAACAGTTAATCATAAACATATCACTCGATGGCATTTAATAAGTAACAAAATTTTCTATTCTCGCAAAAGATAAGAGAGGAAATTTTATAGGATTATTTGATATCATTTTTATTTTTTAGTTTAATTAGATAGCATTTTTATCTAATTATTTACTTTTAGTTGAATATGATTAATAAAGAGGCACATACATTTTCCAGGAAGCATATTTAAGTTGACTGACTCCTTCTGCAATTTCCACAACTTTAAATCACTCATCACAGTTGACTTGACTTTCATTTTCATACACTTCCCCTTTTCTTACCTTCTCAAACTTTTAATCCGCCACCCAATTTCTGAGTCTGATCAACGAATTCTTCTTCATTCATCATGTACCCACCGAAGCCAAATCAACCTTCTAATAACTACCTCTCCGGCGCGTCGCCTCCTTCGCCACCCTTTACAGCAACTACTGGAACTACAGTGACCTCATCAACCCAATACTATGAATACGATCGACATCATCCTCCACCACGTGCTCTTCGTCTTGAACCCAAGAAAACAGTTCAGTGGTCTTCTGGGCTTTTCGACTGCTTCTCCGACTGGCGAAACTGTAAGCTCCAACACCCTTTAGAAACACTCCGCTATTCTGCGGATGCGCGTGGTCATCACGCACTGAAAATGGTAAAATGGGTGCGGGAAAATCTGTTAATTTATCAATTATTGGTGTCTTTGATGTTCCAGGTTGTATCACATGCTGGTGCCCTTGTATCACTTTTGGACAAATTGCTGAGCTTGTCGACAAGGGCTCTTCAGGTAAGTAATCTCACTCACTTAATTACCGTCTTTAATCATTGGACTCATTATGTATGTACTCTTGAATATGATCTAATGATATAGCATCATTAATTAACTCATCAAGACTTGAACTTTTCCTTCTTCTTTTATAAATTTTGACTGACGAAATCAAATATATATATAAAAAAGGAAATGGATGCACTTTTATGTGACAGATAATTGTATGTAACTGAATTGAGTGATGGGTCTGTGTAACTGAATTGCAGCTTGCGGTGTAAATGGAGCACTCTACACTCTTGTTACCTGTGTGATATGTTGCCCATGTTTCTACTCTTGTTTCTACCGTTCCAAAATGAGGCAGCAGTTCCTGTTGCAAAAGAAACCTTGTGGGGATTGTTTGGTTCACTGCTTCTGTGAGTGCTGTGCTTTGTGTCAGGAGTATCGTGAGCTTAAAACCCGTGGATATGACTTGACTCTAGGTATGTTTTTTACTTAATAAAAGAAGCTTATGTATGGGCTCAGTTGTTGTGGGAATTGCTTAATATAGAAGGTGATGGGTTCGTGTGTTTTGAAAAATATGTAGGATGGCATGGAAATGTTGAGAAAACGAATCGCAGCACGGAGATGTCTTCAGTGCCACCTACAGTTGAATCAGGCATGAGTCGGTAGAGTAGCAGATTTGGGGGATGTTGGAGGAACTTGAATAAATGTACCTGCCAAGAGAAATCTGATTGTATCATTATGTGTATGGACCAGATTTACTTGAAAATGTAAGATCAAGCCCCGGTTAGAATAGAAAGAAATGGAAAAGAACCTGCATATGTATTTGCTGTAACACTTGCCTTAATTTGTAGCCTCTGGTTGTTAGAATAAAATATTTGTGTGCTAAATGTCTAAATCCCTAGTTCAACAGTCGACCCCTCAAATTCATTCCTTTGTTATATCTTCTTCTCTATGTCCAGTCGCTGACTCGCTGACGCAGTCATTGATTTTCTGGCTGGTTGCTGAGTGAAGATCTTTTACCTCATTATATATACACATTGACTGGATTATTTGTAATTTTAATTAAATATCTAATACTTTTCGAATCTAAATAGTACATCCTTATCACATACTTTTCTATCTTCCGTTGATTGAAAGTGGATACGGAGAAAGTATGTATGTTCGTATCCTTCCTGGAAATGAGAGGGGAGAACTCCCTGGCAATGAGGACATTGAGGAACGTAGGACCAGTTAAACACTAAGAAGTGAGAGGCCCACATCTTCCTTCTTTTACCCGCAATTGGCGTTGATTTGTCTACGACTGAAAATGGTACTTATTTATGCTTTGGTCCCAATCACATCATTTCCAATCCCAGTTTCCTGTTTACTAAGCCACTTTTTCCATCATCATATTCACCACCACCTCCCTCAGCAGTCAGCCCTTGCTGGTGGTTAAGTGGGTCTGCCCTGAATCGATCAAACTCCGCGAGAATCACGTTACTTGGACTAGTTTGTTAGAGGATTCAGTCTCATCAACATTTGGTTTAGAATATCGTACAAAGTAGAAACTAATTACTAGAACATACAACAACAATACTTAATATAAATTTTACTCATAATTAGAATAGATTTAATAATATACAACTTTACTTCTAATTAGTAAAAGAAAATAATAATAAAAAGTTAACAAATTAGATAAAACTAATTTTTTTTAGAGAACAGCATTTGCCATTCAAAATTTTTGGGAAGAAAGATCACCTTCAAATGGGTAATGTATTAAAGTTCATGTCCACTAGGATATATTGTTCTGTTAAAGTTCTTGCCAACTGAAAACAACTCACTCTTTAAAATACTATGGAAATGGTCACCTACAACTCCAAGGCTTAAGGGAATAAAGAAGTAGAACAAATGAAGCATCCACACACTCTTTCCCGCTTAAGACTAATGTACTCTGTCCGCTGCAACTTTCCGCTACTCAATACTCATCGATGTTTAAAAAAATACAGTGTCTTTTGTCCCCTCTACGCCTAACCCAACAACGACCTCGTCGATACTCGAAACAACAAAAGCTTTGATTAAGGAAGACAAAAACCTAAGAAAGTTTGCTGCCACTACCCTTTTCTCTTCCCACTCTTTTGGCTTTCCTCTCTCTCTCTCAGGCTTTTTCTCAAACATTTATGTGCATTTGCAACGACCACCATCATTGTTACGGCTGTTTTCCTGTAAGAAGCAGAGAAGCTTGTTGGGTTTTTTGAGTGATGAGAGAGTAAACAAAGATTGGAGTGAAAAATGGAGGGAGCGGAGCTGGAGTTGGAGAGGAGGAGCAAGTTCTTGAATAGCTTGATAGAGAAAAAGAAGGCTAAAGAACAGCAAGAGCAATTCGATCGTCTCAATGTCCGTGTTAGAGCTTCTGATATGCCCATCCCTTTGCAGAACAGAGCTTTTATGTGTGCTCGTGATCTCCTCGACTCTATGTCTGGTAAACTTGACAGCAAACGTCTTGCTCTAGCCCTGAAGAAGGTGAGAACGAGACTTAGAATTTTACCATGATTTGTTTCCTTCTCTTTATGTTCCCGAGCTGTAATCAATGGTATATACTGCAAAGATTAATGGGTGTGGTCTGGTTTTTTTTTTTTGTTTTTGTTGTATGCGTCACAGTCTGATAAAAGCATACTCATTAAATAAGGCGATTAACAAATATTTATACTATGAGGTTAAATCTGGTGGACAGACGGCGGATATGTTGGTTATTTTCATGTGGTTTGGTGGTCTATGACTGTAATTTTGGTGGTCCTGAGAAGTCAGGTTTGTATACTCTTTAATTCAGTAACTTCATCGTCAAAGAGGAAAGTAAAAACTTAGAAGAACAAGTTAAACTCTGTCTTCCGAGAAAAGAATCCCCCAGAATCTCTTGTGAATTCTTTTAGTTTCCTTTCTAGTTTTCATTGAATGCATTTCATATGGAAAGAGGAAAAAATAACATTGACTGCTTTTACTTGGGATCAATTGGGTGGTATTTTCTACTTCTGTTCATTATTGTTTTTCTTACTTTTGTTTTGGAAAATAGCAATTTTGACGTACATAGGATCTGACAATGAAAATACTTAATATTAACGAGCATTTGTCAACCGTTTTTCTAGATAGATGACAGGCTAAATGTGTGGCCAATTGAAATCTTTTCAGGCAGCAAGCCATTAATAATTAGTCTTGGCGGATATGGTTTTTCCAATAGTTGAGGAAGTACTTGGCAATGTTTTTTTTCCAATTGCTTTTCTCATATAACAAATGAGAATAACGTTCCAAAATTTGGATGTCATTTTATATTTTGGGTGTTGTAAAAACTTGAAGAAATTAAAAAAAAAAGAATTAAGAATTAATGTCAGAAGTAACCAAAATTACACAGGACCTGCAAAATAGAAATAAAACTAGAAAATAAATTATGCCACAAAAGGCTTAAGATGATGAGGTCTGGTTGTTGATTGTGTCATGTTCATGATTCAATTGCATATTCAATAGGGCTTGAACTATATATGCTTATTGTGGCTTATTTCTAATCTTCCTATAGTAAGATATAAATTACAAACCTCTGGATCTCAACCTTAGCAGCCTTTTATCATTTACGTAGCATTTGAAGTTATCAGAGCAATGAAACTTGACCTCAGTAGTCTACAAACAATTATAAGATTTGTTCATTGGGTTTAGAACCAACTGTCTCTCACCAAACTAAGCATGATATTTGTCTTCATTCCTAGCTGGATAAAGATTATTGTGCTTACTCAAAACTGAAGTCTTTTTTGAAAGACAAAACCCAATTGGATTAATGAAAAGCTAAGTTTTCCATTTGATGATTATGAAAAGCTGAGTTTTTCATTTGATGTACACATTTGTTGAAGTTTCACTTGTTATAAATTATCATTGAGAATGATGTTATCGTGGATCCATCAATTTAAGCAAAGACATTCGACCTATGAACATGATGATTGTGAATTATCAATTTTGGGTAAGAGAAATCTTCCTATAACATGATGATTTCTACCGGTCTTTAATCAAAATGCCTTGCTGAAATGGATTTTTTTTGCAAGAACAAAGGATATGATGAGATAGCAAGTAATTTTTATGTACTTGGAAATAGATGGTAGATACTTGGGGGAATTTATCCTCAAAATTTTGTAATGTATTGTCTATTTGCATTTATACCTTTGTCACAGAAAATATATATTATTCTGTAGTTGAGCCTTAATGATAACTTTTTCTGTTTATCTAGTTTGCTGTTCTTGTCTGTTGACTTTGAGAAGTAAAAACTATACATCTAAATTATAAATTAATTCTGCCATGCTCACCTTTTCCACTCTTCATTTGTGTGTTTATCCCACCATGATATTTGCTTGTTTGCAATTGCTAAAGTTCTCTTATGCATAATAGCCTGGCAATTTCGGTATAAGAAGTACATGGCCATTGAGTTCACAGCTCTAGAATAGGAAACCGAGGAAAAAAGAAACGAGCTAACAAAAACATGGTAAAGAGAAATGGACCCAGAAATTGGGGAAATGAAAAAGGAACTATGAACAGTTTGTGCCATTGTAGGAAAACAATGGTTTTTCCATTGTGATATCTCTCTTTCATGCCTCTTATGATAACTTATTAAACATGTTCTTGCCATCTCGTTTGTCTCGGATCATATTTTCTTACTCATCATTGAATTAGTTCATTAATTGCTCAATTATATGAGCACAGAAGCAGACCATATTAAGTAGTTGGTATTATGCTGCATTCATCTTTTCCATGATAAAATTCAACTTCAAAGTTGAGCTGTGATTCTCTGTAGTTATGTCGAATTGGAGTATGAAATTAATAGTAATTCCATTTATCTCTGTGCAAGGGGTGCCCAGCCTAGGTTAGTTCTTCAAGTTGTATTCACTCCTGTTTCCTAAGTGACCTGTGGAATAGTTTGGTCTGTAATATACTTATCCAACAGATGGGCCATTGAAAACCAGCTTATTCTGTTTGTTGCTTCCGTGACAGGAATTGGACTCTGCATATGGACCAGCTTGGCACTGCATAGTTGGAACCAGCTTTGGTTCGTACGTAACACATTCCATAGGAGGATTC
The DNA here is from genome assembly GCA_024582655.2 of Erythroxylum kunthianum. Taxonomy (NCBI): domain Eukaryota; kingdom Viridiplantae; phylum Streptophyta; class Magnoliopsida; order Malpighiales; family Erythroxylaceae; genus Erythroxylum; species Erythroxylum kunthianum. The sequence goes on along the minus strand of JANIMX020265054.1, from coordinate 3,315 downwards.
TTGTATTTTTCCATTGACAAGGTTTATATCCTCCTCTTTAGGACTGCTGTTGAGCCTTTGGATCACTGACTGATTTGGAACTTGATTTCTACCAATGTGTATGTTGTTCTTGATGAATCCAAAATATCAAATCTTAGTTCATATGTAAAACTGGTGACTTTAATATTCATTGGCTTGCTTTAAAAAAAAAAATTGTTTTGTGCAACTCTCTTTATAAGGAGCATAAATGAATGTTATGCTTGTTATACACATAGGTAGATTAGAGGGAAAAGAGAATATAAAAATTGAAGAACAAGTTACGACTTGGGAGCTTGTTAATTAGTGGAAGATTATTCCATATGCGTTGATTTGAGCATATCATGAATTTGATATGAAGGATGGTTTGGATGTAATAAAGGAAGCGAGAGATTCAATTCGCAATTGCATTGTTAATTGGAGTTTAACACTCCAAAAAATGAAATTTTTTGAAGAAATTGTACAACAGTCACATTTTTTTTACACGAAGAAATTAGTTTTGGATTGTCCTATAAAATAGAATTCAACATTCAATATGTTGGAGCTGGCAACAATTACTATGAGTACTATGAGATGTACTGTAGACCAAGTCAAAAAGATTCTCAAGTAAGATTGGACAAAGATTAAATTACTTGTTTAATGATTATCAAGTAAGATTGGACAAAGGTGAGTAGTTCATTTTTAGCTTCAGCTTTATTTAGTGTTAATAAGAACGGTGTGAGTCCTGAATTTACACATTTCAATAATAAAAAAAGGCTAAGATTTCTTACGATGTAATCAGATAACTATTTGGAGGCAGGTGTTATGACAGAAGTACTAAAAATGTGCAACATATAATGGAAGACACAGAAGTATAGAGAATACATTAATAATATATAAATAGAATAGAACAATAATATGTAATTATATATTTTTATTTTATCTTATTTTATATAATTTAATTAATTAAATAAATTAAATTATTCATTAATTTTATTGTAATTAATTACAATTAAATTCTGAAACAATTAAAGTAATAAAGACAGATCAAAAATTGCTTATATAAGCAATTGTATGAGATCTTTCGGTAATTCTAATATCTACTATCACTTTGAAGTCTGCTTTTAGTACTAGCAATTGGATAGTTAGTCTTTATCATACTCAACTTCATCCGATAAACTCTATTATTTATGTATCCCTTAATAATTTTTATCAATCATATATTATATTGTCTTTTTTTTTATATTGATATAAGTAAGGAGACCAGTCTTCCAACTAAAAATGTATTCGAACAAATATTTGATAATTAAGGTATATTTAATTATTAATTATTATCATAATTGTTACATAATTAGGTATAATTTACATAATAATATTTCTATGTATAGATGAAGTGGTGTAAACTATTGACGATCCTGGTTATAATAATTAGCTAGCCCCTTATTTCTATTATGAATTTGTTTTAATTAATGTTTATAGCACCTGCCGCTCTAGCTAATTCTCCACCCTATATTATATAATTTTTTATATAGTATAAAATAAATACTTCTCGATTTACTATTTTTTTCATTTAATTGCTTTAGTTTTTTACAATTAAAGATGTAAATCTTTACTTATATAGTTTTATGTAAGTTAATAAAGAAAACTCTATAATGTTGTCTCTACTTGTTAGTTTTTTACAATTATTTGATTTTGGATAAAATCATTTTAAAAAATATTTATTTTTTAAATATAATAATGTAAAAATTAAAAAAGGGCCTAACCCAAGACCTTACCTTTGAGGGTTGATTAAGCTTCGGGTTGCATGTCTCAGGTTCAATTAGCTTGAGCCCAACTATTAATTTTCAACCAGGCTCATGCCTGGTTTGACCCATTACCTCTTCTACTTGTACATGGCAATTACGTTGATTTTATATAAAAAAAAAATATACAAACAAGTTAACACTAGATACAACATTTTATTGATGTTAAACAATCATACATTATGATAATGGAAATGGATGGGCTTGGATCTAAGTTGCTTATAACCAACCCTTCTTATAGGTTGAACCTGACTTAAAATTCAATTGAGCTTAGGCTATTTGGAACGAACACAAGCTTAATTACACTTTAGCTTTTTAAAAAGTCATAATACTTCAAGCAACCATTCAAAAAGATAATTAATTCCCACGTAACTAAATTTAGGATTACAATGGCAATAACGATAGCTCCTAAATTTAAGCAACTTATATTCATAACTAACACTTCTCACAAATTTTAGTCACTTAAATCCAAGATTATAGGAATAGTAATAATAACTCTTGTAAGAAAACTAATCTCATATAACTAGATAGAAAATGTAACTTAACAAGAAAATTAATTTAAAATTCTACAAATTCATATAATTACATAGTTCAACCATAATTATAACCATCAGACTCATTGTTGACAACGTTAGTGCCAACGTTATATAGAACGCTTCCGAGATTAGGAGCATGAGAATTATTGGATATTTCTTTTAGAATTCAAATTTTGGAACTTATTGCAAATGGAGAATAAAGCCAAACACAAGAATTTCTCTCTTAAGAGGGCTATTACAGAGAATATTGTGTGGCCAAAGGATGGCTCTCGACAAAAAGAGAAGAATAAAGAAAGAATTTGGCCAATTAAGATTGGTGGTGAGAAAAAATATTACCATCAAAACTCAGAATTATAAATAGAGACACGGAAGAAAGATAATCATTTACAAAGAAATTTAAAGATTGCAGACAATGGGAATAAGATAGAAAAAAGCAATTAAAAATATGAAAAAGCTCATGAAAGTGACATGAATAAGATAGAAGGGGATGCAAGCTTCATATGACCTATATTTTTTCTTCAAGACTTAAAAATTGAAATAATAATAATAACAAATAAAAAGAACAACAAGCATGAACACTTATGATAGTTAGGCTATTATCCAAGTCAGACTCGAAATAACTAAGCCCGAACTTGAGGCTAAAACTTAAATTAAAAAAAAGAGCCTGACAAAGCCTAATCAATTTGGGCTTAACCTATTGGCTTTAAACTAGGTGAGTAGTTTTTTCTAACCTTATGCTAATATAACAAACTATATAGATGAAGTTGATTGGGTGATAAACATGTACCCTTGAGATAGTCGTTTTGGAAAAGTGAAATGTCGCATTTGAAGCTCTCTATCAAAATTTCAATTTAAACACTCATTCATCGTGTGAAGGAATGCAATAAGTATAGTAGTTAAACAATTCAAATAGACTTAGAATAATATTTAAAGACATAATACTCGAGTAATTACTAAACTCATTACCTAAATCATTACCCAAT
>JANIMX020264844.1:0-10070 GCA_024582655.2 Erythroxylum kunthianum | reverse complement strand
GCCCGATTCGACCCTTTGTCATCCCTATTCTTTATCAATATCATTTCACTTTTCTAAATTAGTCCCAATATTACCTTTATTCCATTTTCTATTAAATCAACCTATTCCTCACACTTTTTTAATTATATCAAAATATTTATTTCCTAATTTTACTTCAATAAAACCTTTCAGTAGTATTAGAGCTATATTCCATAGCTGACACCTTTTACTCACCAATTCTAGTTCCAATTTTGATAGCAAAAACTATGATTTTTAGTGTATTAAAATGACCATGTATTTTAAGTCTAAAAAATTGTGGGGGTATTGCTAGTAAGGGTACACTATTGCTACTGACACTACCATGCTAGATAATATCTAAAAAGAGAAGCTTGATGAGAGGCAACAATAAGATTTCCAAACATTGTTCGTTCTATAGGAAGTCATGATAGACAAAACATTTTCAAGAATTATGGGAGCCAAAAATGCAAAGGAAGTGTGGGATGCCTTGCATGAGGAGTTTCAAGGAAGTGCCATAAAATTGCATACTCCACAAAGATATTTTGGGAATTTAAAAATGAGAATATTACGAACCAAATGGGCATGTGATCACCATATGAAACTCGAAAGTTAAAACTCTTAGATCACAAGTAAGCCTAACTACTAGTGATAGAAATAAATACAAAATCCTAAAATAAATAAATAATAACATGTAAGTATAAACACATTAAAGTACAATAATGTTAGCATGCATTAGAAGAAAATTTTCAATATACTAAATTATATCACTGTAGACTGTAGACTAGAAGTACAAACGAAAACAAATGAAAAACAAATGTAGAGTTAAATATGTTGTAGCTGATGCTCCTCAGAGTCACTATTGTGAAGTTGGTAGTAATTGACTTGAAAATTAAAGTTAATGGGGAGTTAGACCTCACTGAGTAAGTCCATATAGCCTTATGACACCAAATGTCATGTTCACACATAATATACAATTTATACTAGTATAAATATGCATATATAATGCTTGACAAATCACATGCAATACACAATAAATCGTAAAGAACGAATATCTATAAGACCATAGTCTTCAAGGGTAAATCATCACAATACTACATTTAGAATGGCTACAGGGAGCTGAACATCACCAACGACCCAGTTATACACCTATATTCATATAGTTGTAAGGTTCTCTTAGTCCAAAGGGGTTGCGGGGAGCCAAGAATCACCAACAGACTAGCCCTTACTTAATACGTTCAAAGTCACAATCACATTAATAATATACATATCAAACAAGGACCTAGTTGAGAGCCAAGCATTAACCAGGATCAGACCATAATAGTTCTCAATATCATGTCATAATCATCTCTCATAATCAAACTAAAAAGCATTTGGTCCTGATGCATATAAAGTGGCACATCCTACATATTTTTTCCTTCTCCACAATTACTTTCAAACATCAATAAACCATCTAAATATCAGTCACGTAATTTCACCAAACAAGTACTCAATCATGTGAGGACCATTATAAATGCATGCAGTTTGTCATAGGTACCCAAACTCGTATGCATATCCTTAGATATCACGGTAATATAAGTATAGGCATTACAATAATAGCAATATAAAATTGCATATGTACATATATATACTTCTAGGTACATATATATGTATACATATCACATCCACATGAATAAGGATAAGACATCTACATAGCTTAACACATCATCATTCATATTAGTATAAAACCATATTAAATAGCTATTTTAGATTTGGTATCAGTAGATAGATATGAACTTAGTTTATTGATGTACTGGTCTGTCCGAACCTTGTAATTTGAGCCTCACTCCTGATATACCTATAAAATAGGAAAAGAAATATCCTAATCAGTGCCATTTACAAGTTGTTGGGCTCAATTAACAGCCTAGGACTCTTTAGGCTTGCTAGGGTGGTTCAATTATGCAATTCAACCATTGATCCTATTCTCGTTTAAACTTTCAATGATTTTTAATTCATAAATTGTTAAGAATTTTTCTATGGTTCTGAAAGACAAAATGATCAGCATAATATATAGAAAATTTCAGAACTTAAAAAAAAGTCGCCAAAATAGTATCTTCAGCGACTGGAATCAGAATATTCCTCCGATGATCAAAACCATTTTTAGTCTCAGAATTCAATGATTTTTATAGCAAATAAAATCTCTTGATGAGTAAGAACAACTTTTATAATTACAAAAAACTCAAATTCTCATTCAATCTCAAAAAATTGAAGACAAATTATTTTAAAGCCCTAACCTCTATTTTCATCAATCGATAGTGATGTAGACAAATACCGTGATGAGACCACAAGACTTTTGCTCTTGACATTGAGGGGAGTGTAATGGTGGTGGTGGTGGTCGGTAACACTCACCGGAGGTGACAGATAGAAGATTTGAGTTTTTCTCTGAGTTTTGCTCAATTTTTGTAATTATTTCATCGTTGATATAAGGTAAAATAGGTATGGTTGTGACAGGCTCGAAGAGAGGAGTTGATTGGTATATATAATTGGCCAATTATATATAGGGGCTATTACTATCATCCATCTTTATAAAAAATTTCATCCTCAAATTTTACAGCAATGCTCCTTTGAGGAAACAAGTATGGATACAACTCCCCCATCTCTAGCTCTGTCTCCCAAGTGATCTCCTCAATACTACCATTCCTCTATATCACCTTAACCATCAAGATATTTTTTGATTGTAATTGGCGCACTTAAGAATTCAAAATAGCTACTAACTCCTCTTTGTAGGTCAAGTTCTTATTCAACTCCACATTATATGGCTGAAGTACATGAGAAGGATCAGAAATGTACTTGTGAAGCATATAAATATGGAATACTGGGTGGAATTGCGACATATTTGACGGTAATGCCAATCGATATGCCACATTACTAACTCTCTTTGTTATCTTATGAAGTCTAATATAGCTTGGAGACAATTTTCTTTTCTTTGCACATCTCTTCACACCTTTCATTGGAGATACATTTAGAAATACAAAATCTCCAACTTAAAATTCCATCTCCTTACACTTTGGGTCTATATAAATCTTTTGTCTACTAAACGCTATTTGTAGTCTCTGTTTGAACAATGGAATCTTCTCTAATGTGATCTTGAATAATTTTGGGCCCTTCAATTTCCTCTCGCCTACCATCTCCTAGAATATCAGTGATATGCCTTTTTGTCTGTACAATGCCCTATAAGGGTCCATCCCAATGCTACTATGGTAGCTATTATTATAAGCGAACTTGATTAGAGTTAAATATGATTCCCAATTACCACCAAATTCCATCACGCACATCCTTAGTATATCTTCTAAGGTTCAAATCGTCCTCTCGAATTTCCCATCAGTTTGAGGATGGAATGTTATACTAAAATCTAATATAGTGCCCAATGCCACATATAATTTCCTCCAAAATTAAGATGTGAACTGTGATTATCGGTTGGAGACTATCGATATGGATACCCTATGGAGACACATTATTCATTTGATATATACTCATGCTACTTCAGACACTGAGTAGATGGTTCTCACAGGTAAGAAATGGGCTAACTTTGTCAACGTATCTACAATCACCCAAATTGAATCACATTGAGTCCTTATATAAGGTAGGATAACCAAGAAATCTATTGTGATCTTTTTCCATTTCCATTCAAAAATTGGCAATGTGTGTAGCTTACTCGAGGTTTTTTTATGCTTAGCTTTTACTTGCTGGCAAGTCAAGCAATCAGAGACATATTCAACTACATCATTTTTCATATTGTCCCACCAATACGTGTCTCTAATGTTACAATACGTATGGTGGAACCCAAATGTATATTGTATGCTACACAATGTGCTTCCTCATAACCATATAAAATGTCTACTTTTCAATATGGTAGCAAAGCTTCCATGATCTTAAAGGGCTGTAAGAGTGAGAAATAAAATAGTAAGGATTGTATATTTGCAAGTTGTTATTTTGATAATAAAAAAAAGTTAGTAGAGAAGTGAATGATGAGAATAAAGGGTAATAAAGAGGGCAACTTTTGAAATTTGCTTACGTAGAAAAAAAAAAGAACAACATAAAGACAATGTTGATAAGGAGAAAACATTAGCAAATTGCACATTTGAGATGAAGTTAAAGAGTAGAAAGAAGGATAACTTTTGCAATTTATGTACTTGGCAAGAATGAAAACTTGATTATGACAAGTAGGATAAATTGAGAACTTGCACAATCCAAGGAGTCATACAAAATAAGTAAACTAGTACCTTATATCTCAAGTTAAAACATTAAAGGAAACTAGGAAAGTGTTCAAAAGTGATATTTTCAATGAAATATCATTTTAAATGGGGTTAGTTGTTTCCTTACACTATACAACAAAATCAAGTTTTGATGTTTTTGCTTGTCTAATAAGATAAAATTTGATCTTGTTTATACATTTGGATTTTTTTTATTTAGATAAAATGTGAATATGTGTAAAAGGTGTGTCATGTCTTCCTTGTGAATAAATACCTATTTATGAAATGACAAATTTGTAACATATTTGAATTTCAATTCTACTCTTCTCTACTATCCTATATTTGTAGTATGTTTACAATGGTTTTGTTTTGTGCCCCGCACCATTATGAGTCAATGCAGCCATTATGATTTCCTAATAATGTCATTTGGACTTACCAAAGCTCTAGCAGCTTTCATGGATCTAATGAATAAAGTGTTCAAACTTTTCTTGGATAGGTTCATGCTCGTCTTTATCGAACACATTTTGATGTATTCGTAAACAAATAAAAAGCACGCCCAACATTTCAGAGTGGTGTTATAGACACTTCGAGAATATCAATTGTATGTTAAGTTCTCAAAGTGTGAATTTGGGCTTGAGAGTGTCACATTCTTAGGATATGTGGTATCTTAGGAAGGGATACGAGTGGAACCAAAGAAGGTGGAAGTTGTAACAAACTGGGAAATACCAAAGACAGTAATGTGAAGTTTTTTTGGATTAGCAAGCTACTATCAAAGATTTGTCCAGGACTTTTCTAAGATAGCAGCCTCGTTAACGCGTTTGATGTAAAAGAATGATCAGTTTATTTGATCTTGTGCCTGTGAAGAGAGCTTTTACCAGCTGATAAAGTGTTTAATTAAACCTCCAACCCTGGTGCTACCAACTGAAGATGGAGGATTTCAATTGTACTATGATGCTTCGAGAGTTAGCTTAGCTTGCTTGTTGATGTAGAATGGTAGGGTGATGGCTTATACTTTTAGGCAATTGAAAAAGTATGAACAAATTATCCTATACAAGATTTAAAATGAAAGTAGTGATCTTTGCCTTAAAAATTTAGAGGCATTATCTACATGGTCAGATGTGTGAAATTTTCATGGATCTCAAGAGTCTAAAATATATATTTCAACAGAAAGACTTAAATATAAGGCAAAGAAGATGAATGAAACTACTAAAAGATTATGATTGCAAAGTTCAGTATCATCTTAGAAAGGAAAATGTTGTAACAGATGCACTAAGTAGGAAGCCCTCAGGTAGTTTGGCACATATTGTAGTAGAGAAGAGAGTTTGGACTAAATAGTTAAATGCTTTGATGAATCAAGGCCCTCGGTTTCAGATTTCAAATTCAGGAGTACTGCTGGTGAGTATTAGAGTACGGTCGATATTGTTGGACAATATTAAGGTTGCTCAAGGATAAGACTTTATTCTTCAAAAGCTTATGTATGAAGTTCGAGAAGGATGACATACATATTTTGAAATTGACGGGGGAAAATATGCTAAGGGTGAATGGGAGATTGTATATTTCAGATGTAGAGAACTTTAAGGAGGAGATTTTAGATATTGGTATCAAAAGCTTATATATTTGAACTCATCTTTCATAGCATTTAACAATTTATCATAATTTTCACTATTTATAGCTTATGAAAATGTCAGTAGGTCATTCTTAATTATTAAATCATTTTCTGACTCATATACTACATAATCATCAAAGATAGTTGGTCTTTTTTGTCTTTGATACCTTTTTAATGCTATTTGTTGTGGTTTTTCTACTGTATGCTCATTCACTTCATGTTCAATTTCATTATGAACTGTGAGTTCATTAATTTTTTGTTCTTCATGATTATTAGGCTTTTCAACAATTTATAGAACAATAACTTGAGTAGGTGTACAAGCCATAAGGACTTGCCCAACCTTAGTGACTTGCTATCCCATTTCTTGAAAATCCACTTTATGTGGTGTTTCACTCATACTAGTTTCACCATGTTCAATGAACTTGATATTCCCAGTTTCCATAATTCTTGTAGTATGGTTAAGACAATAAAATATATACCCTTTAGACTTATTTGGATAATAAATAAAATAATTATTGATTGTTCTTGTATCTAGTTTTTTTATGTGGATTATAATACCTAATCTCTACCTGGCAAACCTAAAGATGCAGGTGTCTTAAAGTAGGTTTCCTACTAGTCCAAAATTCAAAACGAGACTTTGGAACTAACTTATTAAGAACAAATGCATGACAATTTTTAGTGCATATGTCCATAAAAAAGTGGGTAAAGATGAATTACACATCATACTCTTAAGAACATATAACAAAGTTCTATTATGTCTTTCAACCATACCATTTTGTTGTGGTGTGTTTGGCATTGTGTATTGTGAGGAATTTAGCAAAAGCACTAGGATTTTAACCACTTTCATCATACTTACCATAATATTTAACACCTCTATCAAACCTGACTATTGTCACCTTTCTGTCTAATTACCTTTTAACCTCATTAATATAAACCTCCTATGTGTTTACAACTCGAGATTTATCATTTAGCAAATATACATATTCATAATGTGAATATTCATCTATAATTATTGAAAGTAGGCACATCAAATGGCCCATACACATTAATGTGAATTATTTCAAGAAGTTGAGTTCTTCTTGTGGTTCTTTTCTTTAATGTATGTTTTTGTTTGTTTCCCTTTAATACAATATACGCATATGTTAAGATCAGTAAAATCTAATTTAGGAAGTATTTCATTCTTTACTAATCTTTGAAGTAGTTCTTTGGAAACATATCCCAAATGCTTATGCCACAAGTAAATAAATATATTATTAATCAAATTACGTTTGATACCAATATTGGGATTTAAAGTCAATAAAGTTTTATCATAAACAACATTAAGGTTTAGTAACTAGTCTGGCCTCTAAAACGTTATAAGGCCAGACTAGTTACTAAAGAATTTACTCAAAAAATATGACATTGATTTCTCTAAGAAGGATTCCCTCAAAATTAGTATGGTTTTAGTGATTCATTATGATCTAGAGTTACACTAAATAGATGTAAAAACCGTCTTTTTGAATGAGGATTTAAAGAAAGAAGTCTATATGGACCAACCAATGGGGTTTATAAAAGCTGAAAAGGAACATACGATATGTAAATTGAAGAAGTCAATATATAGACTTAAACAAGCTTCCAAACAATGGTAGCTTAATTTTAATGATATCATTATTTTCTTTGTATTAAACAAATTAAAACACCATTGATCGATGTATATATCTGAAACTTAGTAGGAGTAAGTTTATTTTTTCTGGTTCTATATGTTAATAATATCTTACTTGTAACTAATGATCTTGGTCTATTAAGTGAGATTAAGAAATTTGATTTCTCATAAAACACTATCACGAAATAAAGTAAGATAGAAAATCCAAAAAAAGAGACTAATTGGAAAAAACAAATTATTAAGATTCGTTTATACATAAGTGAGCTATGGACAAAGTCATAAACTCTAAAATTATGATCATGATTGAATATTTGCGAGTTCCATGAATTTTCAGAACATGTTATGTTTAACGAAAATTATGCTTACATCTTTTACTCCCATGGTAGGTTGCATCATTTACAGGGGAGAAGCAAGCCATAAATAATTACAAGAAATTCCTGATTGCTGCTTATAAGTCGAATGTTCGTGAAGGGTTTGCCTCGGGATTAGGCTTTGGCATGGTTATGTCGACAGCTTTCTGTACTTATTCGTTTGCGACATGGTTTGGTGCAAAGATGATACTGGAAAAAGGATACACTGGTGGTGAAGTGTTTAACGTGATTCTTGCTGTGTTGACAGGATCCGTGTGAGTTCCATTCTAAGCAAAATACTTGAACATCCATCTAAAACTACTTATTCTAAATTCTTGTGATATCTGATTTTGTGATTTGGCATATTTACTTTTAGATTCTTACTGACATTTCAGGTCTCTAGGTCAGGCATCTCCTTGCTTGAATGCCTTTGCTGCCGGTAAAGCTGCAGCCTATAAGATGTTTGAAACGATCAACAGAAAGCCAGAGATAGATGCTTATGACACAGATGGAAAGATGCTGGATGACATCCATGGAGATATAGAACTAAGGAATGTATATTTTGCTTATCCAGCTAGACCTGATGAACTAATATTTTGTGGGTTTTCTCTTTCCATCCCAAGAGGCACAACCGCTGCTTTGGTTGGTCAAAGTGGAAGTGGGAAGTCATCTATCATCAGTTTGATAGAGAGATTTTACGACCCACAGACTGGTGAAGTTCTCATAGATGACATTAATATCAAAGAATTTCAGCTTAGGTGGATCAGGCAAAAAATTGGTCTTGTTAGTCAGGAACCCGTGCTGTTCACATCAAGCATCAAGGAGAATATTGCATATGGAAAAGATGGCGCAACCACTGAAGAGATTAGAGCTGCCTTGAAACTTTCCAATGCTGCCAATTTCGTTGATAAACTACCTGAGGTCCTTGTTTTTGCTTTCTTATGACTTTGTATCTTTGTGTCTATGTTTCGTGGATTATATGAATTGCTTCTATTTCTAACTTTTCATTTTCCATCCTGCAGGGATTGGACACCATGGTTGGAGAACACGGCAGTCAACTGTCTGGTGGACAAAAGCAGAGAATTGCAATAGCTAGAGCTCTTTTAAAAGATCCGAGAATACTACTCTTAGATGAAGCCACAAGTGCACTTGACGCAGAATCAGAAAAGGCTGTTCATGAGGCACTAATCAGGATCATGGTTAATCGAACAACTGTAATTGTTGCCCATCGATTAAGCACCGTTAGAAAAGCTGACACGATTGCAGTCATTCAGAGGGGAAAATTGGTTGAAAAAGGTTTTTGTAATTTTAACTGAATATTAAATATGATTTCCATTTAGTTGAACTCCAAATTGTTTCAGGTTATATCTCTCATTTTGTGAACTGCCATTCCATTTACTTGGTGTGTTCAAATGTTGAATCATTATGGAATCATAATATTTAGCATGCAAAGATATATTTTTTACTAAAAGTTTAATTTCAATTTTATTTCTAGTTCTACTTGAAATTTTTTAGTTTCCATTTCCGTTTATAGTTGAAGAAGTTGTTTAAACTTGTTCTTACTGATTTTTAGAGAAACGTGATGTAGGACACGTGAACTAAAATGTGTGTTTCTACTTGACTAGGTTTGCATTCAGAGTTAATCAAGGATCCTGATGGAGCATACTACCAGCTTATACGCTTACAAGAAGTACACAAGGGATCAGAATCAGCTTCAAGTGACCTCAAAAAATCAGATCTTGTTACAGAATCCTTCAGAGAATCAAGTCAGAGATTTTCTCTTGGACCATCCGTAAGTAGAGGTTCATCAGGAGTAGGGAATAGCAGCCGTCATTCGTTCTCTGTCTCCATTGGTATACCTCCTGGAATTATCATTCACCATGAGACTTCAGAAGCATTTGAAAATCCACCAATAAAACAAACTCCGAAAGTCTCACTCCGTCGCCTTGCAGCCCTAAACAAACCAGAGATTCCAGTGCTTATGATTGGAACAATAGTTGCAATTTTCAATGGTCTGATATACCCAATTTTTGGTTTGCTTCTTTCCAAAGTGATCAAGACATTTTATGAAATACCACATGAGTTGCGAAAGGATTCGAACTTCTGGGCAGTGATGTTTCTGATCCTTGCTCTAGTAGCCTTAATTGTATATCCATTGCAATCATACCTATTTGCTGTTGTTGGTGGAAAATTAATCCAACGGATCCGATGTAAATGTTTCAAGAAGGTGCTTCACATGGAGATTG
>JANIMX020263133.1:0-10082 GCA_024582655.2 Erythroxylum kunthianum | reverse complement strand
GAAATACGATCCGTATTCTTGCGGAGTAGCAGGTTATTAAATTTAAAACTTGCAACGATATAAAAATAACCTGTCATTTAATTAAATATTTAAATATAAATTAAATTAGTTTAATTTATCTAATCCTAAATATGATTTAGGGTTATAATTTATATCCACTATCAACATAGTTAGGAACCTAATGTGTTACACACAAAGAATGGATTAATGAGAGAGAATGTGTTTTAATTAAGTTGGACTTGAATGTAAAATTAGGAGAAGCTTTAAAATTAAATATGAGATATTTAAAAATTAAGAAATAATAAAAGATATTATATCCATTTGAGTTCAATTGAAATTTGATTAAAATTAACTGTAATTCCAATTAAATTAAAATTAAAATTTTAATTAAATTAAATTAATAAAAGGTCCAAAACTAACATAAATAGGTTTAGGCTCTAAAGGAGCTAGCATTTCTTACCTAACCCTCTTTACACCACTTATCGAGCTCTCTCATTATGTTTGTGAATTCTATTAAAGGCTAAACATGTGTGTGGCTACGGTTGTTGAGATGAGTCGATTTTAGGAACTGTTTGAGGGAAATGATAAGAAAAAGATCAAGCTTTACAATAAGGTACAAATTATGATTCATACTTTATTGTGTTTAATTCATTAATCATATTATATAATTTAAGTGATCTTGGCTTTCAAGAAATCAAACGAAAAGGTTTTATATTTATTATGCTTTACACGGGATCAAATCTAACCCTAAATTTCCAACATCATCAACTTGATCTATTAAGATTACTAGGAACCCTCTTGATGATGTTTATTAGATATGCCTAATGATGATCTCAGTAACTGAATTCCTTATCTTTGTCTAATGAGTTCCCAAATGCTTAATCCATCATGATATAGGTTAGTTACAAAAAGTATTAGACACTCCTTAGCATCCCCATCAACCATCATTATGAGTCTAATAAGAACCTTCTTAGCTTGGACATGATCAATACATCTTGACAGGTAGTTACAAGCAGGACCCTTTCCTACTTAGACTGGGCGACCTGCCCGGCACTCCATAAATACCCTCCAGTAGATACATATTTATTATCTCACGGAAGAATTTTCATGAAGCTAAGCCTTATTAAAATATAACTTGACTTATCCACATAACATAAGTAGTGGAGTATAGTTTTGAAAAGTTTCCTTAAGAATTTTGACAGCATAACAACTGTATTTTGAGTAACCGAAAATTTAAAACCTAACCTGAAAAACATTTTCAAACACTTATTAAATCATCATTCACTCCACTACACTACAGGACTTCAAGTCCATTCAGAAACTTACATAATAAACCATTCAGAAGCAATTGTTATCAAAAGTAATATCCGAGCATTTCATGCATTGATTTAAAACTATTCATTATAGTCGGTTTATACAAAATTTCGAATGTACAAGACATGTTCATGATACGGAAATTGAAATACATATGTATATAATGCTAAATGCCTACATTGCAGCACTTGATGTAGACGGCTATCCGTGTTGTGGATTCCTCTCTATCCGTGCCTCTAAGCGTGCACCTGGGAGGTTATTTTGAAAACAAAATGAGTGTGAGCTAAACGAGATTAGTGAGTGTCATAGTATAAACTTTTAAAATTCTTATATAACTTGAACCTCCGTAATTTGTTTTTTCTAAGCTTATACATTTGAGAGGAACATGTGCAAAACTTTTGAAAACAAAATTAATCTTTGTTCAAAAAATCACCTTACACGATCGTGACATGTGTCACGATTGTGACAAAGAGCATTCAACATAAATTACACGATCGTGATAGAGAACATTTTTCAAAAGGTACACGAACGTGAGAGAGAGCATTTTGCTCTTTTGTCAGAACTTCCATTTCTTGGATAAAACACTTATGTTCTTGACCATATGGTAGCCTTAGGTTTTAAGGCTACGGAGCGGAATTATACATCGCTTTCCCATGCCTGTAACATAATCATGAAATATGATATCGATTGTCATGCATAACAGTGCTTGCATCTAGGAAACGTGATTGTGACCTTACTTGCAATAGTGCGGCACAATGTACACTCCTAATGTGCAGAGGGCAACACAACGGACATACTGACAACTCAACCCACCTAGGTTAGTGACAGACACTCCCGAGACTACTATGCACACTAGGTTGTACTCTGATTGGTATAACATAAGCATATATCCTCTCGGCATACCATAGGTGAAATAAAAATCATTTAACATAAGGACTCGCCCCAAACATAGCATAACTGTAGCCATAAATACGTCCGTATTCTCCGGGACAAATTGGGCAGGGCGTATATCTCGATGTCAGCGCCTTCACTACGATAACACTACGTATTATGGGCGTATCATTGAGCCGCTACACACTAGATACGAAATCCTTTATTCCAACCAATTCATATACAAATCGAGATTTCATAAGATTTGCCTTCCAAGCCAATCCACATAAATTTTCAAAGTATTTAACATGAAATCATATTATTTTTCAAACCAACATATCATACTTTTCAAGCATTCATTTCATTGAAAACATATATAACATCTTATCATAAAGACATATCATCATCACATTTCATAAAATGTTTTAAAGGTACACTCACCGTTTTCGTTTTAGCGTCAACTCTCTTTTTGCGTATGGTGCTTTACCTTCCTGGAGTGTTGAACAATCTCCTTCAATATAACATACATTGTCATAAGTTACCATATTAGCATACTTCCTTTTAATGGCATATAATGTAGCTCACTTTTTCATAACAACTTTCCATAACTTAGTCTCAATTGTCATTTCTTATTCCAACAATCCCAACATTTAACCTAACCATTCTTAATACTCTCTTTCTCTTTCATCTTCTTCTTTTCTACTACATATGTAATGACCGCTCAATTGTCATTTCTTATTCCAACAATCCCAACATTTAACCTAACCATTCTTAATACTCTCGTTCTCTTTCATCTTCTTCTTTTCTACTACATAACTCACCAATTTCACCAATAAGTCACCTAACCCATCTTAAACCACAATGTAGGAGACTTCTTCTCCAATCTTACTAATACTTCACAAAATACTTAACATACTATTTTCCATATTTAATCAACATACATTCTTACAATGTCTTACTTTCTCCATTTAACCCTAATTTCACCATTATTACACAATCACATTAATGACTTTCTCCTTCCATTTCCTAATCATTACATAACTAATACACATGATTAAACGTGCATTTTTCTATCTCTTAACCATAGCATCATCCCATTAACTCCATCATTTAGTCATATATTAAAGCATAACTAACCCTTCCATTTACTCACCTAACTCATACTACAACCATGTCATACACGAAAATCACTAAAGGAGAAGAGAAGAAGTCATCATCTTACCTTAAAACTCCTTCAATATTTGTTAGTAGATGATGACATATTGTCTTCCTTGCTTAACCAACTTGAGATAGATGGAGAGGAGCTTGAATTGAGTAGGAAAATGAAAGAAAATCCAAGTTCCCCAAGCTCTTGCTTCCCACGTTAATGGATGGAGAGGAGAGAAGAAGGAAAACCCTAATTTTTGTTCTTCAATATGGCATGCACGATGGAGGCTTCTCCTTTGCCTCTTTGTCTTGCTTTTATACCTCTTTTATTAATGTTTTATGCCTTCATTTAATTATTTTAACCTTATGTCATAAATGCTAGCTTAGTCATCTTAGTTAAAGACCACACAATCTTCTCTTCTTCTACACCACACAAGTTTATACATGTACAAATACCAAAATAATACATACATTATACCCCAACTCTTATACATGTATGTATTTAAGTGGTATAAGATTTACCGGATGGGTCCCGCTAAGTCCCGAAACCCTGAAAATTGTCAAATGCTCAAATCCATAATTCTGAGGTTACTAAACCATTGAAATATTTTATAACTTAATCGGGATCCATGTCGGTCACTTTTTCTCTTAAATACGTAAAATTATCAAAATACCATTTTTATTCATTTTTACCGATTTATCGTTTAATGACCTTAGGGTTTACCCGGACACATTACTCACTTATAATTTACAATTTATCACTCATTATCGGGATCAATCACATCTTTATTCATGCGTCGGGGTTTTACATATCCGGTTACATCTCTCTCTTACATCGTCAACATATACATTCATACTTAGGGAACATGACAACATAATAAGGTTCGGAGTTTTACAGATAAAGAGCAAATCCTCTTTGACACAATCGTGCATTTGTGTTTCAAATTCTCTCTGTCACGATCGTGCAATGTGATTTTTAAGGATGAATGGCTTTTGTTTTCAAAATTATTGTGGGTGTTTCCTCCCACTTAAATGTTCACAAATAAATGGTCTCGGGAAATTTCTAAATGTTTTCCCCTTAATTTCAAGGTCATAAAGAAAATATTTTATGAAGGTTAATTGTTTAAAGTGTTTCAAATAAATGATATAGCACTCACTGAGCTCGTTTAGCTTACACTCTCTTTGTTTTAAAATAACCTCCCAGGTGCACCATCGGAGACTCGGGTAGTCAAGACTCCATCACGCGGGAAGCTATCTCGTCAAGTGCTGCTGTTCATGCTGTCATATAGGCATTATTCATTGTACATTTGTATTTTAATTTCCGCTACATGAGCATGACTTATATGTACAAAGTTTTTGTATACACCGTTTGTAATGACTGTTTTGAATGAATGCATGGAATATTTATAATAAAAAATAAATAAAATGAATGCCTTGAACTTTTGAGATTGTTTTTGAACGGACTTGAAAGTCCTAAAGTAGTAGTGGACTGTGTGATTCATTTTAGAAGTGCTTGAAAATGCTTTGCAGGTTTTGTTAAATTATTAGGTGGTCAAAATATAGTTGTTATGCTGTCGAAATTATTAGGATTAATTTTTTTAAACGAAGGACTCCACTACTTATATGTCTATTGAATCAAGTTAAGGTATTTTAATGATAAATGGAATAAGGCTTAGCTTCACGGAGACTTTCTAGTGGGAATAGAGATCAGCTGGAGGGTTTTCGTGAGGTGTCGAATAGGTCGTCTGGTCCGGTAGGACAGGGTTCTGTCACCTAGGAAGCAGGGGGTACTAGGATTTATTCCTATCCAGTTTGTTAACAAAAATAATGCTAGTCAAAAAGTCTGGAGACTTCTAAGGGGAAAGAACTCATTATGGGTGAGTTGGAAAATATTTACTCCATTAAAGGTAAACACTTATGAAGTCTCCCACCCCTAAACAATGCCACAACAATCTTTCTCAACATCCTCAAGCTTAGAAACTCTATTAAAGAAAACATCTCTAACAAGATAAGAGATGGGAAGAACACTAATTTTTGGGGAGATAATTGGACCCCTTTTAGAGAATTAAATCACAGACAGGAGCTATTGCCACTCAAAGCCTACTTTTAATAAGAAGCATCTATTTATCAAGTTTTATCTAATAAAATATTGTTGGAGAATCTCTTCCCCATACTGAAAGTTTGCAATATTTACTAAATTACAAATTGGTCTCAAAACAGAACTCAATAGTGTGGAGAAATATAGCTCTAAGAGTACCTATCAATAGATCATTTAAGGATATGCTATGGTAGGATAGACCTATAATTGTCTAGTACCATCTAGTATGTGGAGGTTATGCCCTCCCTAAAACATCTTACACCCTCTGGTTAGCTATTAAAGGTAGACTATCTACCATTGACAGATTGACAAAATTCATATGTATTTCAAATAGATGTGTGATATGCGAAAAAAAAATCGACACATCTTTTTCAATTGCAAATTCTCAGCTGAGAAGTGGTCATCATGGAAAGATGTAGAATAGGTCCCTCTAAAACATATTGGAAAGACACAATCCACTAGTGTAGTAAACTTAAACACACAACCAACGAGTGCAAAAAAATATATTTAAGATTGTTCTAGTATACCTGGTATCTGACATTTAGGAGGAACACATTGTCAGGATCTTCAAGGAATAAACCATAACTCCAAACAAATTTAAGAATGCCCTTCTCCAAAGATTTAGAAAGCATATGCATACACACAAGATCAAAATTCCTATGCCAACCCAGATGATGATTGAACGGGGAATATAATCACTACACCCTGATTTAATCGGCAGACGGAAAATAAAAAAAGAAAAATACAATCATAACACTCACTCAACTAAGGGTAAGAATATATACTTCTGGTTAGTGGCGAGATATATATCATCGTGAGGGTAGGCTTCTCTAATGGTTTATTTGGAAACAACCTCTCTACTAGTTAGGGGTAAGGCTGCGTACTATTGGACTTCCCCAAACCCCACATATCAGTGGGATTTCTACTGGGTGTTGTTGTTGAGGGTAGGCTTCTTTACCAATAGCTCAAGTATACACCCAATTTTCCTTTAGGAATGAGAAGTAAGTCACATGCACCAATGCATCATCTTCTCAAAGACTCTAAAGACCATCCTAGTTTTCTCCTAGAGGATATTATTTATCGATGGAATTTTGAGTTTTTCCACAAATAAGGTTGATTGACTTAAAATTTAAATAAGGTACTAAAAATATATCTATACATATTGGCGCATTTTTAGACAATAAGATAGAAATACTAATTAATTAATTAAAGGATAAGCGGTTCAACATTGGAAGGTAACAATTCATTACCTTAGGAGATTTTGTCATTCAAAATCATAGAAATTCTAAATAAATGAATTAATGGTACAAGATGATGATAAGGGGAATGCTTATTTAGATGTCATATATCTGACCTCTTATCGTTATATAAATGCTTACATTATTTTTAGTGGTATCTTGATTTATTTTAGTATAGTTTTAGGCTAAGTTAAATGAAATCACACTTTTAATTATGAACTAGATAATAATAGAAGAGTCAGAAATAGTACTTGATTCGCTGAAAATGTACTAATAAAAATAAAGTGAATTCTTCTAGCAAGTGCACTGGTCGGTATTAAGTAATAAAGTGTGAGTAAGGTTGTCGATCCCACGAGGACTAATCAAATTACTAAACCTATAATAGCTCTTATCAATATTTAGACAATTAAAAAGTGAATTTCGAATTAACTAATTTAATAACTCAATTAAAATTATTGTAGAGAGAAATTAGACAATGTCGTGAAAAATCAATCAATTGAAAATGAGGGAATTAGAATCCACCCTAGTTGCGCTAATCAAATTGCTACCATGTCATAGAGATTAAAATCTATGTGGTTATTATAGTGAGTTTATCAAGTCTTTCAATTAAAGTCTTAAACCTGTAATTAATCAGTCAACTCTCGTATCTCCAATTAATGGTGGACTCTAAATTACGCTCAGACACCTTCCGATGCTATGATCGCCTAATGCCCTAAATCAATAACCTCTAATCCTTTAGTGAATAATTAACTAGAAACATTGCATTAATCCCTGGATAATCTCTAATTAAACTAATTGACACAGCTCCCGCATTGACTAACCAATTTAATTAATAATTCCTAACAAACTTATATTCACTCCCATGTCTATAGCGTTTCTAACAATTATAAACGAATGAGAATCACAATTGAAATCATAGGAATTGCAATCAAGAATAATCCACACACCTATTAATCCTATAACATGGTGACAATTATCATAGTAGCGATTTAGGGTTTCATCACATTCCCACATATTAAATCTAGCCAACCATGGAAATACAAATGAAAGCGCAAATAAAAAAGGAGTATGCAAAAGGATTCATTATTGATATGAAAAACGAATTACGAAATTGCATAAATCAATAAAGAATAGAAGTCATCGAGTCTATAACAAGGGTGCATAAACCCTATTTTGCAAGAACTCCACGGACGATCACTACGGTAATGTAAAGATGAATGTCTTCAAATGGCTAAATCGACTCAATCGAATCCCGAATCAATCCAAGATCAATTCTACCTTCAAGCTCTCAAGGAATCTCTCCAACTAGGTTTTCTATCGTCAGAATAATATGAAGTATGAAGCCCCCTCTAATACGACCTAAAATTTCTTTTTATATAAAAAACATTTGAAAGTCGTTAATATGTCATGTAAGCTGGCTCAAGGCCGGCAGTGTACATGGCCAAGGTCACCGGCCTTGAGCCTTTACACTGTCGGCTTACATGCTTCAAAATGCTGGTTTTGCTTTTTTGTTGTTGCACCATTACAGAAGCTTCACGATCATTTATACACAAGATGGAAACATTTCCAGCTCTCTAGTTCTTCATGAAAGTTGTAGGCCTGGATGTTAGCTTTCCAACGCAACTTTTAGTACAATTTGGAAAGCTCATAATGTCTACTTCAATTCATATGAAGACAACTTTTAGATCCAGAATCTCCAGCATCATGAAATCTCCACATGAATTCGTAAAGGTCCTATTGGAAATTGTTCTGAAAATATTCATTTTATGCCAACTTGTTCCTAAATCTTTCATAGTCTCCTCCAATACCTGAAATATTACATTAAGCACCATTAAGTACCATTTTCTTATGATTTCTAGACAATTAATAACAATTCAATATATAATCATGCAATGAAATTTGAGTAAAATGTGTTTTCATCACTCTCCTCAATCCAACATCAGGTGGGTAGCGCCTCAAGCTGGCTGGTATAAGTTAAATGTGGATGCAGCTGGTCCTTCTATAGACAAAAAATGGGGAGTGGGTGCAGTTGTAAGGGATGAAAATGGAGAAGTAGTTGATGTAGGTTCTTGGTGCTTTAACACTCTTCCTGGTCCGGGTGTTGCTAAAGCTTGGGCTTTGCGTAAAGGTCTAGAATTCGCGAGGGATATGTGCTTTATGAATCTTGAAGTAGAGTCAGACTCCTTGCAGATGATGTTGGATTTGAATGAAGAATCTTTTTGCAACTCATATATGGGCATAATTATCTCATATTGCAAGCTCCTTTGCTCTGAATTTCGTAGGATAATCTGTAGGCATGTAAGACATGAAGCTAATCAAGCTTCTCATTATTTACCTAAGTTTGCCCTTCACAATTCTGATCATATCTGGATTGAGCAAACTCCAAGTTGTATTTCTGCAGTCTTGGCTTTTGATTTATTGTCAGACTCATGTTAATGAATTTGCTTCCTTTATCGTAAAAAAAAACATATGATATTCTATGCAACAAAGACATAAATAAAATTTCTTAAAAAGGATAAATATTAAGGATGAACAATATCATAATAATTAGTAAAGATATCATTGATATTATATCTGACTTACTAAATTGCACTATGAAGGATCTGGGCCCTAGGATTGGACATTGTCTCTTGAAATTAACTTTCAATTTTCTAACTTTGGGTGTTACTCACAACTAAATTATCATATGCTTGTTGTCCTATAGTTCAGATCTTAATTCTTTAACTTCATCTTAGGGTTGATAATTAACTCTTGTATTATATCATTTTTAGGCCACTTTGTATACTAGCATACTCTATGTTAAGTTGGTCTTGGTTCTATTTTTTAATCATATGTGATGCATTTGTTTATGCTAATTTTCCTCTTAGTTCATCTTCCAATATTGATTCTATACTATTTTTACCTAATGAGAGTTAATCTTGCTTCTTCTTTTTTATTTCTACTACATTTAAAGTATCATTTATCAAATGTATTCATTGTTTTTTTTTTGTTTTCCTATCTCTTAAGTTCGTGTTTCTTTCAATATAGTTCATTTTTGTAACTCTAAAATCATGTGTCTTTACTAAATCCATTAAGAAAAAGTTGTTGCTACTAGGTGCTACTAAGTTTATACATATGAACAAAACTTTCTCCATGAACCATATACAAAGTTAAATAGGGATATTAATTGTATTTTTTGGTTTTGTAAATAAATTCTCGATTAAGTGACGTAATTAGATCCGGAAAAAGATAACAAAGTGGCCCAATAAATGATCTAAATCAATGGGTTAAAGTCCGGGTGGAAAATGAGTCCCGCTTAGTGTGGACCGGACACCTATTAGACCTGTGATGGGAAAGCCCGATATGGAAGCTATATAAAGAGGTTAAGGTCTCCTGCAGTTGCTGCAGTAATACGTAGCATACGGTCCTCTGACCCA
>JANIMX020263028.1:0-10082 GCA_024582655.2 Erythroxylum kunthianum | reverse complement strand
TGATACGAGTAGCGCACTGGTATTTCCTTCCAGGGGGTGTCGTGGCGTTACAATTTTCATAGACATAAAAGTAATGTTTCATATGAATTTTTTAATAGAAGTAAAAGTAAAGAGTCTCAACGCGTGTGGCATATGAGCAAGTGAACCAAAAGGTAGCAACTTCAAGCGACATGTGTTCGTGTATAGAGGTTCTGATGAAAGTTCGATTACCAGTTTTGGAGTCGTCTTGGTGGAAGGAATCTGGACTTTCTCTTCCAACGAGTTCTTCATTTCGCCTCTTTTGTCTTCTTCAACGATGTTTCCTTCACCGACACCTTTCTTTTGTGGCTCAGTTCTGATTTCTTTTGTGTCGTAATTTCAACTCTTTTGTCTTGTTATGCTCCATTTCGATGTTCGCCGAGATGGATTACGTTGCTAAAGTTCATGATATTGCAAAGGCATCGAAATTGATTGTTACATTACAAGCTATGCTGGAAAGGGATGTGCTAGTTAAATCCGTGAAGAAAGCCGGTAGTCATTGTAGAAATCTTTTGAGGGTGACATGGGGGTTGGATATGGTTAAAGTGCTCTTTGAGCATATTCTTGTTACAGAGGGTAATTCTTTAAGAGTCCCAGCTTCCAAGGCTTATGCCAAAGTATTTTCTCCTCACCATGGGTGGGATATCAGAAAGGTTGTTGTTGCTGGGATGTATGTCACTCCAAAAAAAGCACAGCTACTGAAGAAGCTCAATGAAGATGATATAATACTTGGGGCGTTCTCCTCCAACTGGGTGTTGTTGCTTTTGAAGCCACGAGATTGGTATTGATTCAGATATTGCTCACATCTAAGGGGATCACCTTGAATCCTATTACTTCTCTTTATTATGTTGTGCATTGCTGTTTGGTTTTCTTGTTTGTGCCTTGGATTTTTGTGGAGTTCCCTGTCTTGAGGGATACTTCGAGTTTTCATTTCGAATTTATGATCTTTGGTACCAATTCTTTGTGCACTTTAGCGTTGAATCTTGTCGTGTTCTTGCTTATGGTGATGGTGGCTCTTCGGCGACACTTTCTTGATCAAGAAAGCGAAGGAAAGCAAAGTTGGTGTGCTCCATATTGAGAGCCTTGGAGAGATCTTAATAGTAAGAACATATCTGAAGTTTAAAGAAACAAGAAGCCTACATTTTTAAAGAAGATATGGGAGTGGACGATATTATTAGCATGACGTAAGAGATTTTTTTAATATGGATCATTTGGAAACAACCTCTCTACTAGTTAAGGATAAGAATACATACTATTAGACCTCCTCAGACCCCGCTTAACAGCAGGATTTCTACTGGGTTTTGTTGTTATTGTTATTCTCTAATAAATATCACATAGTTATTTAAGTGTTTTCTTACTTTAGTTCATGAGATCAACTACTTTTTCATAAAAATAAATAAATAAATAAATAATATATATATATATATATATGTTAACTTTTACACTTAATTAATATCCAATTTTAATAGAGCAACAATTATGAATAATTTAGAAATAATACATAAATACATATGGATATAATTATGTTCTTATTATAATTTTATTTAAAAATATAACGATTTCAAGGAATTTATCTTATGAATTAGTTAATTAGATAAACATATATAAGATAAAGAATATCTTTAATTAAATGTCAAAAATATACAATCAATTGATTAGTTGTACAATATAATCCAACAAAAAGTAAACAAGTAGGAGAATTATTTTTTTAATTTTAATAGAATCACATAAAGATTTAATTAATTTTTATTTAAATACAAACTTTATTATGCGATTGTTGGAATTTTTACGTAAAGTGCTTTTATATTAACTACAAGGGGAGCTATTTTCTCCGCATTCATTCTTACGAATACGGGGAAAGCTAATTTACTTAACATAAAGTTTTGAGGCATGTGATAAGCCATTAAATAAGAAGTTTGGTGAGCAATATCTAAATGTACAATCTTAATCGATTATAATGTACAAACTTCGAGAGAAGATATGCTTTCACATCAGGCTTGCTGGGGTGCTATGAAGAAAATAAAGAGTAAAAATAGATTTGGCTGTTGTTTTACTCAATTTAGAAAATAAAATTATTATTATTAATTATTAAAAAAGATTTGATAATATTAAAAACTGTAAAAATGAATTTTATGTTACGTGTTTGTTAAGTTATTTTAACAGAATTGTGATGTGATTAATTATTACATAAGTTATAGGCTCTATATAACTACTCTAATTTAATTTTACCAACTATTTTTGTTAAAATAATACGATGTCACAGAAAAGAGGTGGTTCTGACTCTTCAAGGTACTGTTACAATGGCAAGAGGTAGTTTGACTCTCCAAAGCACCCTTACAATGGCTGCAGTTCTTGGTTAGCATGTTAGCAAAAGGGGCGTCAGTGACATATCGAATGTAAACAAATTTAGTTTGTTTATCTGTTATCTAATAAGTAAGGACGTCAGTGACATATCCACAGACCATCTCCATGCCATCTATCTATTATTTTTTAGGGGGAGAGTGAAGCAAATTTTTGATAGAAGCTTATAGAAGAAGATTGTTCTTGTTGGTGTACTGAAACATTTTAACTTCTTTAAGAGTTTTATAGTATGTTTGGTACTTAATTTGCTTCAAATGTATTTTTAGGTGATAATTGGCTTCATGAACTAAAAGGAGAATAATTTAGATGAAATCGTAACATAGAACAAAATTTAAAGCAAGTGTAAACCTACACGACTGTGAACAATGACTATATAAGCCTTTGTAAATGTGTGGATCTTTAATAACATCATTTCTGCCTGTGTAGAGTTACACGCCTGTGTGTTTTGATAAACACGACCATGTATGTTATCTGTGTAAATCTCTATGCCAGTATAAAATCGCAAATTCGGGTATTTTTAGAGATACACGGTCATGTACACAACCGTGTAAGTGACTATGTATAGCCCATAAACCTTAGTTTTATTGTAAAAGAGCATTATCGGAGGCAGATGAGAAGGAGGTGAGTTTAAAAGCATTTTTGAGTCGTAAAAAATGCAGAGAAGAGGTAATTTTGAATAGAGGATGAGGAAAACACGACGATTACGTCACAAGATATAATAGAGAGCATCATTTGATCCAATATTCTAGAAGATTCATTATAGACAAAAGGTAGAATTAGAAGATGATTTCTTTATTTTCTATTTGTTCTTCTAAATTTTTGTTATTGATTTTGTTTTCTATGTGTAGGAACTAAATTTTTTAGTGCCTAAGTGTGATGAACCATAAGTTATGATGATAATATAGTTTAATCTTTTATTCAATGTAATTTTATTGATTAATTTATTGCGATTCAATTATGCATTTTAGTCTTGACAAAGATATTAACATAATATAAGAATTTTCACAGTCCAATAAGCAATAATTTAACTGTATGATAAAGGGTTAATGTTTAAGATATCTTAGGGGGATTCATCACCTAGGTACTACTTTTTGTTATAATGACTTTTTGTAGTATTTTCCTTATTTGAGTTTATTACTGTGTCAAATTTTAGTTTTGTTTGTTTTCTTTAACTTTCAAGTAAATTCGCAATCTGATTCGATGGATGAATAATAGAAAAAAAGTTAATACTAGTACTTATAGTTTTCGTGAGATCGACCTGTACTTGTCAGTGCTAACTATAGCTACATCGTGCACAGACGGTTAAAACTTATAAATCTTTATAAGCAAAACATTCTAAATCAAGTTTTTGGCATCATTACAGGGACTCTAATGCTAGGAAAGCCTAGCTTTTATTAATCTAACTATTATTTTTTGTATTTATTTATTTTATTTGTATTTACTTATTCATTTATTTATCTTTTGATCTTTTTTTATTTTGACTTAGTAATTATGGCTTTTTGTTAGGATTTAAGATTCATCATCATAGCTACAACCCACAATGGAATGATGGAGAGGACAATATTCTCATGGGAGTTATAATATGCCATTGCATATGGAAACATCACAAACTTGGAATGAAAGGGCCGGTGGCATGTAATTGAAAGCTCAACTGATATCCATGCCATGTTGTGAAATTTGTGGGGTAACTATTACAATCATGAATGTTGGACATCAAACTATAT
This sequence comes from Erythroxylum kunthianum, assembly GCA_024582655.2. NCBI lineage: Eukaryota > Viridiplantae > Streptophyta > Magnoliopsida > Malpighiales > Erythroxylaceae > Erythroxylum > Erythroxylum kunthianum. The sequence goes on along the minus strand of JANIMX020263028.1, from coordinate 5,979 downwards.
GTGGGAGCATCCATATTGCATGTGAAACCAGCCTCAGAGTACACCATACGAGAATACTTATAATTCAGAGTGGAGCAGCTCTTATGTTGATGGATGGAATGATTATGCTTCAACTGATTCTTTACAACACTAGCAGCAAGAAGAATGACTTACAGATATAATAACGAAACACCTTGCTAAAAATGAAGCCAAAGTAAATTCGAAGAGAGATTTTCTTCACCTGAATATATTGAACTAAATATAACATATTATTTAAGCTTATTAACGACTCAGTGTGAAGAGGAGTCAAAGGTTGACTTCATAAATGAAGTTACATTTCAAGAAGACGAGGTGTTAAATACTGCTTTAGAAGAGAAAGAAGAACAAATGACAAGGATGATTGCATAAGAAGAAAAGGCCTTATTCAAAAAGAGAAAGTAGAAGAGTGGCAAACGATGATTGAGTAAAAGAAGTAGAGGAAGCCTCTATCCAAGAAGAGGAAGTAAAAGAGTGGACAAAGGTGATTGATGAAGAATAATAGGAGGGGCCAAATAAATGAATCATTGGTAGGCACCCTGAGCACGGATGGTTCCCCTTGCTACAAGACAAACTATTTAAGTCAATTGAATATTCATGGAGTTTTATTATTCCTTATGTCATTAATAGTTTGTTATTGAAAAGGGAATTAATGAAGTCGATTGGATTTATTAATTTGATACATTATGTTCTTATTATTATCTTACAACATGTAGCTTATTCACAAGCTACAAAACTGCTATGTGAAAAAGCAGGTGGAAGCAAGCCACTAATTATAGACCTAGGTTGATAGTAAATATGAAGTACGTCGAGTTAATGATGTTAAAAAAGCGTTGCATGTGAGGCAACCCATGAATTAAGATATTTTATCAATATTTTGTTGCATTTGATTGTTTACTGCATTTTATTTGTTTTTTAATTTTGGTGTTAGTATAGGATTATATTAAGTTTTGATGTGTTTTAAGTTAGGAGATTAAGCATCCTGAAGAGATTATGCATATTTATCGTATTAGGGTATGCATGTTTAAGTTTTATAATGTGGAGTGACCAATTTTTAAGTTTTTCAACTATTTTTCATATTGTATAAGGTTATAGAGACTTGCATAGTCTCTGGATATGGTCGTGTACACTCTGAATCCTTTAAAAAACTTAACACACGTTTACAGAGAGTTACACACCCACTAGAAACACCTGTGTAGGCTTACACAACTAGACACACACTCCTGTGATAGATCATATAAGTATGCGATGAGTTACACGCCTGTGTCTCTTGGATTTTAAAGAATCTTTGACTTACACGGTCAACTAAACGACCATATAGCAGACTGTGTACGTTTGCGACAATGTTTAAATTATCCTACTTCTTTCATTCTTTTCATTTTATCTCCCTCTACTCTTTTCATCGCCCCTCTTCTTCTACAACCCAATGTATAGCATTTTTCTTGCCAATTTGCGGCATCTATGTAAGTATTCTCATTGTTTTCACTTGTTTAAGCATGAATCTTTGGGTATTTTGCAATTTTAGGATTTTTTATCCCTAAAAATACTAGGGTTAAGGTTTTACGATTTAGTGTAAAATTGTTTGATTGTGGTTTAATATTTTAATTATATCCTTACCCATATGATTTATTTATTCAATTTGATGAATTGCATGGTATTTGGATGAAAATTCATTTGGGAATGCGATTTTGCTCACTAAATGTTAAATTGTGATGATTTTGCGTGCAATTAGGATTAATTAGTTGTTTTATAGTTAATTAAAGTTTTTTTCCTAGTTTAATTTAATTTCAATGTTTATTTTTACATGAATTCAATGTTCGAAGATGCATATGAGTATGTGAGCACCTGTAATATATAGGTGCCAGAGACATTCAAGTCTTCATCATAGATCTATAGTATATTCATGCTAGTATCCCACCTGATTCCCTTTACACAGTAGAAAATGGACATCCTCAGGCCTTTCCCTCTTATGATAAAGCAAGTCAAGCTCATTCTTGTCATGATAGACTATTTCCCCAACTGGGTGGAAGCAAAGGCGTACATAACCATAAGTGTAAAACAAATTTTGAAGGCCAACATTATTAGTAGGTATGAGATTATTTTAATCGTAGTCACAAATAATAGAATCCAATTTAATATCAACAACTTTAAAAACATTTATAAAGGAATCAAAATCATATAACACCTCAACTTAGAGGCTCACACATAAAACAGGACTAGATTAAGTCACCAATAGTTCCAGTTCGCAAGGATTAAAGATAAAGGTTGAATAAGTGAAGAGCATATGAGTAGAGAAGATGCACCCAACCCTATAGACATATTGGACCATACCCAAATCTATAATGGAAGGGTCTACTTTCATTTTTGTTTTTAGGCTAAAAGCCCTTATTAATATAGAATTAGAGATCCTAAGATTAAGAATATGCATATTTTTTATAAGCTTGAATGATCAAAAATTAAAGGTCGTAATTGATTTGATTGATGAAAGAAGATCCATAACTTAGATGAAAAATGCAGCATATCAACGGAGAGTAAGGTTTTATATTAACAAGAAGACTAAGGAACATGTCCAAAAAGAAAGGGATTTAGTACATTAAGAGGGCAAATGTTTTTGATAGATCTGTAACAGAAAATTTAACCACCAACTAGATATAGCCATTAAAGATTAGTAAGGTTATTCAATCTAAGACTTATAAATTGACATATATGAGTGGGAAAAAATGTCAATCTTGGGATAATATCCACCTTGGCCTTATTATCAATAAAAATTTCAAGCATTTCTTGATTTTTTATGCAGCTACAAAGAGTGACCCTAGTGTTTGTATGCAAAGATGCAGATATAGAAAATGCAATCATGTAATAAGGACGAGCTCAAGTGTTCATATATAAAAGAAGTATATCTAACAAAGGAGATTGAATAATAAAGATGAACCCAAGTGTTCACACATGAAAGATATAGATCTACCAAAGTCAATTATGAAAAAAAAGATAAATCTACGTGTTCAGATGTGAAGACATATATCTACCAAAGGCAATCATACAAAAAGGATGAACACAAAGTTTTTGCACGTGAAAGATGCAAATCTTCCTAAGAAGATTGTACAACAATGACAAACCCAAGGGTTTTTGTAAACATGCCAAAAGCAATCATATAACACAGATAAAGCTAAGTATTCATACATGAAAATGCATAGAAAGAAAAAACTAAGTGTTCTCACACGAACACACATATATGTCAAAGGTGGTTGTACAAAAAGATGAAACCAAACATTCATAAATAAAAAAGAAAGTAGATTTGTCGAAGGTAATTGCATAAAAAAATACTAACCCAAGTGTTTGCATACGAAGATCCAGATATGCCAAAGGCAATAACATAACAAAAATGAACTCAAGTTTTTACATGTGAAAGACATAGATCTGGCAAAGAAAATCTCATAAAAAAGATGAACCTAAGGTTTTATACATGAAAACATAAATCTGACAAATGTGGTCACGCAAAAAAGCACAACCTAAAGGTTAGCATGAGAAGACACTAATTTGATAAAGGAAAAATTTGCCAAAAGAGACCATTTAAAAGATATGTACTCGTTTTTACATGTGATGTAAAACCCCAAACCTCCATACTTGAATTTCTAAGTATAAATGTATGCGGATGAAATTAATTAAATTTGTGATGGAAGTGAGTTAGACTTTCTTGTGATTATGCATATTGGATTAGAAATCCAACCTCATGTTTTGATTGTTAGTCGAGTAAGTAGGTTAACTTCCCTTGGCTAGAATTAAAGAAAAATGAAAAGTTGGGAGATTGCATGTGCCAGATCAGGGAAAAGTAGACGCGTCGAGTGTTAGGGAAGCACACCCAAATATCGGCTAGAGGTGTAAGCATAGCGAGTGGTTGGAGAGTTTGAACTCCACTATCGACTAAAGAAGTTAACCTGGCAGAGGATTAGTTAGTCGATATCAGACGGGGTAAAAGACTCAGCTGATATAGGGGCATATTGTGAACTGCCTAGCACTAGCCCTACTCGGAAATCGAATAAGTAAGTTCTACTTGGCAATCGACTAAGTTAGTTCCACTCGGCAATCGACTAAGTAAGTTTTACTCGGCAATCGACTAAGTAAGTTATGCTCGGCAATCGACTAAGTAAGTTATGCTCGGCAATCGACTAAGTAAGTTATGCTCAGCAATCGACTAAGTAAGTTCTGCTCGGTAATAGACTAAGTAAGTCCTGTTTGGTAATCGACTGAGTAGGACTTCACCGTAGAAGTCCTTGGAGAAATCCTGTTAGATCAGTCGAGTTTGAGCAAGCTTAAGAATAGCCAAGAAGAGTAAGGAAAGATAACCGATGTAGATGAAACCTGGAAGAAGGTTATGTAGAAGAATTAGTCGATAACAGGTAAAGTAGAGACCTAGTCGATAACAGGCAGTATAGAAGTCTCAGCCGATATAGAGTTATGTTGTAAACTACCTATGTTAGTTTGCCTCGGCAAGCGACTAAATAAGTTGCCTCGGAAATTTACTAAGTAAGTTCGCCTCGGCAAGTGACTAAGTAAGTTCGCCTCGGCAAGCGACTAAGTAAGTTCACCTCGGTAAGCGACTAAGTAGGTTCCCCTCGGCAAGCGACTAAGTAGGTTCGCCTCGAAAAACAACTAAGTGAGTTCCCCTTGGTAAGCGACTAAGTAAGTTCACCTCGACAAGCAACTAAGTAAGTTCACCTCGACAAGCGACTAAATAAGTTTGCCTCGGCAATCGACTGACAATACATCATATGAAAAGAGAAACCCAGTACCATTGAGGTCGGTAAGAGAGAATGACTGAAAGGATTAGTCAATACAGTCAGTCGAGATCAGTAGTGAAGGATTAGTTAATATCCTTATCCAACATCGAGTGTAGTCGATGTGCAGCAATAAGGAGGACTCGGCCGATGCCAGGATATAAAAAGGACTCAGTCGATATTGAGTTGTGTAAGAAACTAAACCGATATCAGGTTATGTACAAGGCTCAGCCGAGGATGGGTTAAGGTTATGTTGTAAATTTCGGTACGCTACTCCTACTGTGTAAATCAACTAAGTTAATGCTACGCAGTAATCGACTAAGTTAGTCTCACTCAGCGATCGACTAAGTAAGAACTACGCAGTAGCGGCTGGTGGAGAAATCCTGCTTGGATTAGCGTAAGATGCGTAAGTTGTTGTCGATAAGACTGAAAGAGTAGAGGAATGAGTCAGGGGAGATGAAATCGGCAGCGGGATAAAATGAGGATGAAGCAGACCTCGGTTCAATTAACAATCGAACTCGACAGTGAAATCCCTGTATCGACTAGGTTGGTGATAAATCCCAACATCAGTTAATCGATAAGGAAGTTCAGCCGATATCGAGATACATCGATCAGTCGAGGAAGGGATTAGTCGATAAGAAGCATTACACTAAAACTGGATGGATTGGTCGATAAAAAGAATCAGTCGATGAGAAGGGTTAGTTGGTCAGGTAAGTTAGTCGAGGTTATAAGAAACAACCCATGCATGACAATGCACTCAGTTCTCAGCTAGCGTTATAAAATAGGTTACATGTCTCAGGCCTTATATAAAGGCAAGACATGCCAGTCCCTCCTTACTATCGATTGATGCAGAATGAGAAGTGCGTTAAGGGCGATTTTCTTCGTTTTCTTCTCTACTGTCGACTGAAGCTGAAAGTTTAGTTCTTTTCCATTTTTCTCCACCCACAAAGACTTCTCAACATCTTCACACCCGCTAGCTGTGAAGACTTAGTAAGAACATCCATTTTTCAGAAATGGTAAGTCAAGAATCGAAGGTGATTTGAGGTAAAAATCAGGATTTCCTCTCTTCTCCTTAGCTGATCTACATGTGTGACTTGTTGAAGTTAGATTTAATGTTGTTTTTGGGGGATAGTGAAAGATTACTGAAAATGCATGAGATTTAGGTTTCGAGAGCAAATTTCAGAATTGG
>JANIMX020261263.1:7500-10102 GCA_024582655.2 Erythroxylum kunthianum | reverse complement strand
GGCGCTGTCTCCTTCTTCTTCTTCTTGGCTACCCCTCACTTACTGAAACAATCTCTTTGTAAAAAATAAAAGAAAAGGTTACGTACAATTGATGTAATGCTTTTACATAACCAATTGAAAACATTTAATGGATGATAATTGAATAACATTATTTTCTTAAGTACATAATGTTAATAAAAGTTATTTTGTAAAGGGTAGCATTGAATCAACTTTAAAAAAGAAAAAAGGAAAAAAAGACAATAAAGTGATATCATTGCAATTATTAGTAATAAAAGGGCTAAAGTACACAACAAAACAGTTGTTGGAATTCCAATTATAAGACTAAACAACTATAAAGGATTTATATCAATCAAGCATGTCAAAACATACTAACAATTGAAGATGTTCATAATTCAATTTTTTTTATAGATATTTGATATGAAATTTGGAAGTGTTGTACTCAATTTGATTTTCCCTAAAGATGTTACCAGTGAGGAAACGTAAAAATATTTAATTTTATATATTAATCTTTTATTCAAATGGATATTAGTGTGATGTAAATTACGACTGTCATCTTTTATTCAAAATAGAGCTGGCATGATAGAAATTAGAAATTTATCACTTAAAAGCTTCCAATTTAAAATACATGGGAAGAACAAGACAATAGTGCCCATGTCTTAAGAGTTGTTTTCTCTTCAACCTATGCTCCATCTCTTATATATTTTATAGTTTCTTCAATGTCTTCATTTCCCTTTTAAAACTTTTTATATATATATATTCTTCGAGGTCTAGAGTATATATATTTTTCTTCTTGTTCTTCAAGCTCCAATGCATATGCCCTCTTTAATTTTTAAATTTCAAATTTCATAGCTTTTAGCTTCCTAAATAAGCACAAAATACTTACTATAAGCCTTAATCAAATAACAAATTTCCTCGTCCTCCTTTGCCCTAAAAAAATTTCTATCAAAAGTCGATGCCCCATGCTCATTCCAATTATTCTAAGTTCTAACCATCGATCATCATATGGCTATTATCGCTATCCTCTACTGCTATGGGTGTTATCATCACTCGTCCTCTTTTATTTTTGAATGTTGTCATCTTCCTCTATTATTGCCTTGGTGTCATCATCGATGTCCTTTACTTATTTGTTTATCATTATCGAGTTTTGACCCAATATAGTGAGCAATTCTTATGTATTGCAACACTCTGTCAACATTAATATCTTAATATATTATGATATTGTGATTAAGAAGCAAATCCTGGTTAGAATCCTTATAGTGAAGAATAAAGTAAGCAATAATTCTCGTTTATTTTTCTATTTTTCAAAGGTAGTTAGAATCATTTCAAATTAAATATGAGTTAAATTAAAAAAAGTTCCTAGCTTGCTTTAATTGATTCTTAAGATCTTTTTATGATCAACAATCGCCATCATATAAGGATCACTAAATAGTGATTATCCAAAGAGAAAACAAGATAATTTACTTTATTTTTATTTCTATATGAATAAATAAATATATATAATAATAAAAAGATGGAAGATTGAAATCAAGATAGCTGATACGAAAGTTTTTTGTAAACAAACAAGGAATCAAATACGTACGAAAAGGACAACAGAGAAAATACAATAATGGTTTTTCACTTCAGAATTTTCGATGCGTACATGCTTGTTACAACAACTATTTATCAACTCTTAACCTATTACGATTTTGATATGTGTTATAATCCTAAATAGTTTGTTATGACTGTTACGCTTCTGCACGTTTCATTCCAATGGACTGATGTTAGGATTATTGACTAACATAAACTTTATATTGGTATGATATTGTTCACTTTGGACTCAATGAAATACTTAGTCCAACTTATATACTCATAATTTTTTTTCATTTTTAACCAATATGAGACTTTGGTTGCATCCCCAACAACTGATGCTTGATTCTTCAGAGTCATTTGCTTCATCTTCTGCCTTCTTCCGCTTGCATTCTTCAACGATGTTTCATAATAATTTCTTCCTTCATCGGATATTTTCTGTAACATTCGCTTCCCCTTCAAGAGCTTCCTTGTCTATCAAATTGACCTCTAGAACCTTTTCTGTAAATTAAACATAGTTTCCTACGTAGCATTTTTCTCATCTCCCCCTTTCCATTGAACCAGTACTTGAGTCACAACTTGGTTTTTCCGTTTAATCATTTTTATCCCCCATATTGCCCCATAATGAAGCCATGATTTGCAGCAGTACGTTCCAAAATCTCAATTTACACTTGATTTCATATTCATTTTCTTGAATATTTTGTGTTTGGATTGTGTTAAAATAATGTAAATAGATTTTATAATTCATAATTTAGGATTGAAAAGAGTGTTTAGGAAACAAAAATGATAAGAAATCTTGTAGGATGAAACGAAGAAGACGATTTCGGGTTTTGTTGGGATGACTCAATGAAACCCGATATCAAATTTAATTGGGGGATGAAACCTGACATCGGGTTTTGTTTGGAATGAAACACGATATCGGGTTTCATTGAGGGATGAACCCGAGGATTGAAAAGAGTGTTAAAGAAACAAAATTGATAAGAAATCTTGTAGGATGAAACGGAGAAGACAATTTTGGGTTTAGTTAAGGATGACC
>JANIMX020257252.1:0-10143 GCA_024582655.2 Erythroxylum kunthianum | reverse complement strand
GTTTAATTTGGCGACTAAACCCGATGGGCTCTTAAACCCTCATCTGGTTTCAGTTTCGAAAATTTATTACTTTCAGTCCAGATGAAATGTAAGTATGATATCTATCTTAGCAATCACAATCATTTTACACAACTAAACACTAAGAAATGTCAACAAAAATAATTAAAAAAAAGGCTGAAATTCATACCTTAAGATTAAATAGGAGAAGAATGCTTGAAGAATGGATGAAGAAGCTTCAATGCAGGTCCTAGGTGCGATTGATGTAGGGACTTGAAGGACCCAAGATGCAAAAACCTTGAATGTGGGAAGGAATAATGGTAGAGGAGGTGTTGTAGAATGGAAGGAAAGGAGACGTTAATGGTGGAAGAAGAAAAATGGTGGAAGACAAGGACAATGATATTTTGGTAAATGAGCATGAGGGCAATACGATCTCTTTAATTTTCAATTTTTAATTTTAAGGGTAGTTTAGGCATCTGACATAAAACTGGGTATAAGTGTAATAAGTTTGTTTGAAAGAGTGTAAACGTTTTTTCACCAAAAAATGGTTAAAAACGAATTTTGGATTCCAGATGTGGTCAAATTTAGCAATTTCCACTATATGTCCTTCCTAACCTTAAACTTCTTCATCTCTTTAAATTCTCCGTAGCCCTTATTAGTCACCCACCTAAACTATTTTGAAGTTAGGCTCCATATTAATTTGTACAACTTCTTTGAGTAGTATCTCATCTATATAAAATTCAAACACCGTTATTAACAAACTTAAACATATATATATACTTCATGCCACAAACTTGAATAACAAAATTTGAAATATTCAGAACATCCAACAATATATTTCCTATTGCACTTTCGCTAACTTGAGCTATCAACACTAGTACTAGTCACTATCTTCATATTCATGAATTAAATCAAATTAAAAGAACACCATAATTGGAATCTTGTTCATATATATAATCTCAGCAGTAAACCAAACTTACTCAAAATTAAATTATTATTTCATTCAATTTTCAATCAAAAAAATTATTTATGCAACGAGATCACATTCCCTTTTCCTTTCACCCTGATCTTATTTTTTTGGGTAGATATTAATAAGCTTAATACATTTTGCGCTTTCTTCTTAGAATCTGTAAAACAAGCATAGATGTCAGAACCTTAACATTGTGGTTTATAAGATAGAAATATTAAATTCACGTTACCTAAAATATAATATAAAAACATTTCTAATGACCAAAAAAATTAGTTAAGCCAACGACACACCCATAATCCCAACAACCCATACACATACCAGTAAACTTATTACAAGATATAGTAACATTTATAAGAAATAGACAATCAAAAAGCCAAACAACATATAAAAAATCAAATAACCCACTCGTACAAAAAATAAATACCTAGAAACTATAGAGGACATGCCTTGTAAAAAAGAGTTGAAAAATTCAATGGTACATAGAGTAATCATAATTTCATCATAATATCCATTAATGAAAGGGTTATTTTTATTGTTTTATACTATCAACAATATATTATCTTTAAAAAGTAATAACATATCAAATAGCTTGTTAAATATCTCAATCTCACTGACACAATATCAATAAACTAATAACTGAATTCCTTATTCAAATGCAATTTACACTACTTAAAAAACATAAACCACAATTAACTTGTTCATTTGTTATTGAGTAATAGAGACTTTAGTCTTAGATTTTCATTCAAACAACAATACAATAGCTTATAACATACCTTAATCTTAAAGTTACAACAACCTTGACCTTATTAATAAATAAAAATGTTCACATTTTTATAATCACATTAACAAGAATACATCAAAACTAATTGATTTTCATGCTTAACAAAAAAGAATAACAAAGAAAATATAGATGAGATACTCCACATACAATTATGATCAAATCAAAATACCCCTATAAAAACAATTGAGAATAATTAATAGTAGGCAAACCACATATAATTAGGTTTTACTAGTCACCAAACATATGCTTATTCTTACTATTCTAAATTACCATAAACCCAATAACTTTTAAAGTAACTCCATAAGAATGAAAAAGGGAAATAACAATATCTTAGGATAAATGTTTAAGGATGAAATGCATTTTCCTTATGGTGTGTTGATAAAAGCAATGTATTTCCTAGACTTGAGAGCCACTGTCTACTTAATTTAGTTGATTTACAAGGTTTCTAGCGTTCAATTTCTGTTCTCTCACCGGAGTTAATTTGAAACTTTACTATGCTAGCACATTATGAACTAACTTTGGATACTCCATCCAACAAGAAATAATAAGCAAAATGAAAAAGTAGTACTAAAAAAATGACAACAAACTCAGTTTCTCCGCTTTGCGAGAGTTGGGTAAGAGATATCAATTATATCTAGAATTTTTATCCACTAGGTTGGTTAGTTAAACACGTAAAGAGAGACTAACGGAATATCATAATCTTCATGTTAAGCTAAATTAACTTGTTCAACAAAAACAAGCATCCCTTGAAAATTCAAGAGAAACTAAACAACTTATTATATCTAAACAGAATGATGTACAAGAAATAAAACTTAGCAATGAAATGTTCATTTGCTAAAAAAAGCTAAAAAGGTGAAACATAATGCACAGTTCTCACCATTTAGAACATGGAATAAACATCTAAAAATTTATGAATTATCACCAAATTGTTGGAATAATCAGATATGTGAAATAACCCTAACATCACCCATATTGTGTTGGAAAAAGGAACTAAATACAAAATAGATAATTTGATATAAATCGCAGAAGAAATAAATGCAAGATACGAAAATAAACTAAACAAAAAAAATATTAGAAGAAATTCAAAGTTCACTATTTTTTCATAGTATTGATGGGAAAAATAGTTTGAAGAGACCCCTGAGATATTAAGGAAGTGCTCTAAAGGCAATCACTTTTAGCACTTTTTGTACATAGTTTATTTTCATTAATAAAGCAAAGGCATTTTATTTAATTTGATATTCATTTTCTTATGAATTGATTTTGATCTTAAATCAAATTATAGAAGTCCACGATACAAAATATAACATGAAGGAAATTACGATGTAATCATAATATTGAGATTTCTATCATGTGCAATTATGTTAGTATCTAAAAGTTCTCTAGTCATATGATTAATAAGACGGGACATCGTTAATCCGGACAAACTAGCATATGTTATACTCCTTAAATTTATCAAGCAGTAGATCTCATAAGCTGTACACATGAGATGTTTAGAGGTGACATATGGATACTTACTTAAGGAAATAAGTACATCGGATGATCCGCTAAGAGAATTATCACATGAATAGTCTATTCTTATGTCAGTGATAATCTCATCATAGCAATGGTGCAAGTATCCTTAGACTTGAGGTACTTAAGGATATCTTGGATATGGATCCTGTGTTTTGATTCCATTCCTTGTTGCCTCAAGAGGGAGGCCACTCATAGGGTGGTGATTGGGTACAACTTGAAGTATTTGAAGATAATTAAGTAGCCAATAAAGGATTCACCTCTCCTGATAGAAGGAGTTGATACCCACGGCCACATTGTCAAGGTTATTACTCATGAGTCTCTGGCCAGAGCAGATATGTCCTAAAGATGGTCTTCAAAGGACATTGAGAGTAATGAGATCCTGGGACAAGTACCAAAATCACTTGGACTAGATCACCATGTCTAGTGGGAGTTGACATAAAATCATACTCTAAACCGAGTGGGGTATAGAAAGGTGAAAGGATGAATTACACGAAAATTGTCTATGGACAAGTTCATAAGTTGGATAATTGACTATCGAAGTGTTCGATTGTCAATCCACTTAATGTCCGGTTATTTGGAAGCATGACTTTGTACACACCAAGTAAGTATTAGAATTAATCTAGGATATTTTATGCTCTTTTCAGTATTTATTAGGATGCCATCGTTTCACTTACAAATCCAATTTATTTGACATGAAAAGCTTCAATCAATTGCTCTCCTCTAACTTCTCTTCTAAATGCCTCCTAGATTAAGGTACTACATTTTCTTTAATATATGATGTGCTTATGTATTGGATTTGAGTTTCATATCATTAACAACTAAGTTCACGGTGAAGTCATTTCGCATTAGCATTTATTTAAGCTTTAGCACAACTATTTCACTACGTGCTTATATTATAGGGTTCTCTGCTTGCAATTGCTTATGATACATGATTTCTATTTTGATAGATCCATTGCCAATGGATACTTTGGCTGTATGATTTATGTTGCTCTTCCGTTTACATGATCGATGTCTGTTCTGGTTAGGAATTGCAACAGAACAAAGAAGTTGTGGCTAGAAGTCAACGGAAAGCAACAAAAAGAACTTGAATTGATGAGTGATCTACTTGAATCAATGCATTTTAGGTCAAAATAAAGAAAAAACGTACATGCTTTTGCTTATCTGGTTTAAGAATGATCATTTGATCAAAAAATTGATGAATAGTTTTTAGGATCAGATATTAATAATGGTTGAGTTATGTTGAAGCTTTTGTTAGTTATGTTACTTGATTATGATATGAATTATTGAGAGTGGTTGCATGATCTCCTTTTTTACACTGTACAACACTAGTGTTTGATGTGAAATGTCAAGAATTTATTGTTTTAATAGGAGTAAGTACCCTAATTACCCCTTTGCGATCATGGGAGTATTCTATTCAGTTGATTGAGCTCCTATAGATATGAGAAAATTATTTTGGAAACAAGATTTACAAATTTTATAGCATTCAATCGTGAGGAACTAATCCAAGCTTTTACAAAATCGAAATTGCTAAGATGGATTGGTAGTTTTTTTCTTTTTCAGAATGTTGTATATCATTCTAATAGACAAACCCTGCTAAAACTAGTGTGTAATTGGAAAGTATTTAAGTACGACTCCTAAAACTTTTTGGGCATTGTTTCCTTATGCCCAAATGACACTACAAGAAATTAGAGCAACTTCAACAGCTTATTTGTGACGGTAAATAGTAATTGTTGAAAAATGTACCAAATTCAACACTTGTTAACAGCTGTTAAAAAATCTAGAATACACAAATTATGGTTTTCATTCTCTACGAGGCCTCTGGGTCGCTCTTTCAGCTTCAACTCTCCTTTGCGTTGCTCCGATGCATCTCCAGCGTCGTCTAACCTCAGATATCCATCGCGTGAACAGGTAACACATACCAACATCGTCTCTCCTTTACGACGCATCTTCAACATCGTCTCGCCTCTATGACGCTCCTTCAGCTTCAACTCCCCTCTACGACGCATCTCCAGCGTCGTCTCGCCTCAGCGTTGTCTCACCAAACACGCAGATCTCTTCTCTATGTCTCTCAAGGTACTCTTGCCTTTTCGTTTGGGTTAAGAGATCAGCGAATTTAATTTCGATTCTTAGATCGGTGATTCTTTGATGACGTTATCGTATTCTATTGATTTGATTGACTCCTAGATCTGTCATTTGTTGTATGATACTGTGATTTGTTCGAGTTTTCTTCACCTATTGGTTATGTTCTCCGATTATGAGTCGGATGTTCTTAACCTCTCAAGATAGCTCGATTTATCGTTTCTTAGTTTTGGGTGGCTCTTTTTTCTGCTTAGATCTTATTTTTAAGTTTGTGATCCACGTGAATATGGTTTCTTTTATTCTTAAGTTTGTTATTTTTCTGCTTTTACACTGTCAAAATCAGAAGAAAAAAATCCATTAAATTCCAGGGATCCGAGAGAGAAAACGAAGAGGGTCGACTAGGGTCATTGGTTTACTGGAAAGATAGAGAGAAAACGGACAGGAAAATGTAGGAGACAGATAATGGAATTGTTGAATGTGTAGTAATAACTTGGAGTTGAAAGAGAGAATTGAACCCCACTTGCTCGCAAATCTTTGCCTTTAATAGGAACACAATTAATCAAAGATCTTTCCTGTTCATCGGTGTGCAGCTTAATTGTTCAATTGTGATGTTGATCGATGACTTTTCTTCTTGTTGTTTTTAAATGCAGAGAGAAACTGAGTATATGGAGTGTGAAGAGAGTAATGCAACACTGGCGATGCAATGGGCATAAACATGGTTTCAAAAAATGTTCAAATTTCCTCGACTTTCTTCAGCCTGAATTCCTTGACATGGATGTCATTGGCTTATCTGGTATTAAGCTCGTTTTTTCCTGAGTGGTTATGTTATTTATTATACCCAGTGGAGTGGTTATGTTAATTGTCATTCAGTGATTATCTAGGTTTTAAACAAGAAAATAACACTTGGATGGATTCTGCCGCTGGTCACTTTCAGCGAGAAAACAACCCGTTGGCACTAATGCTGGGCTGTTTCGGCAAGAAAATAGCTAGTTGACACTGCCGCTGGGCAGTTTCGATGAGAAAATAGCCCATTGGCAGTGTTGCTGGGCAGTTTCAGCAAGAAAAAAGCTCGTTGACACTGCCGCTGGGCAGTTTCGGCAAGAAAATAGCTCGTTGGCACTGCCGCTGGGCAGTTTTTGCACGAAAACAACACTTGATGGATTCTGTTGCTGGTCACTTTCGGCTAGAAAATAGCCCGTTGGCATTGTCGTTGGGCAGTTTCGGTAAGAAAACAACCCGTTGGCACTACAGCTGGTTTCTTTTGGCAAGAAAATTGCCCGTTGGCACTGCTGCTGGGTAGTTTTGGCAAGAAAACAGTCGGTTAGCACTTCTGCTAGGCAGTTTTGGTGAGAAAATAGCTCGTTGGCAAGAAAATTGCCCGTTGGCACTGCTGCTGGGTAGTTTTGGCAAGAAAATAGCCCGTTAGCACTTTCGCTAGACAGTTTTGGTGAGAAAATAGAATGTTGGCACTATAGCAGGGTAGTTTCGGCAAGAAAATAGCACTTGGAAGGATTCTGCCGCTGGTCACTTTCTACGAGAAAACAACCCATTGGCACTCCCTCTGGGCAGTTTTGGCATGAAAACAACACTTGGATGGTTTCTGCCACTGGTCACTTTTGGCAAGAAAACAGCCTGTTGTCACTATCAGTAAGAAAACAGCCCGTTGGCACTACCGCTGGTCACTTTCGATAAGAAAATAGCCCAATGTCACTGTTGCTGGGTAGTTTTGACAAGAAAACAACCCCTTGGCACTGCCGCTGTACAGTTTCGGTGAGAAAACATCCCGTTGGCACTGCATCTGGGTAGTTTTTCCGAGAAAACAATCCATTGGCACTGCCGCTAGGTAGTATCGACATGAAAACAACACTTGGATGGATTTTTTGCCGCTTGTCAATTTTGGCGAGAAAACAACCCATTAGCACTGCCGATGGGCAGTTTTGGCAAGAAAACAGCCAATTGGCACTGCCGTTGGGAAGTTTCAACAAGAAAATAGCCTGTTGGCACGGCCGCTAGGAAGTTTTAGCCAGAAAATGGAACTTGAATGAATTCTACCGCAGGGAAGTTTCAGCAAGAAAATAGCCCGTTGGCACTGCCGCTGGGCAGTTTCGACAAGAAAATAGCACTTGGATGGATTCTATTACATGTCACTATCGGTTAGAAAACAGGCCCATGGCATTATCGCTGGGCAGTTTCGGCAAGAAAATAGCTCGTATGAACTACTTTTGATCACTTTCGGCAGGAAAACAGTCCGTTGGCACTACTGTTGGGTAGTTTTGACGAGAAAACAGTCCTTTGGCACTACATTTGGGTAGTTTCGGCGAGAAAACAACCCATGGCACTGCCGCTCGGCAGTTTTGGTAAGAAAACAACACTTGGATGGATTCTGCCGCTGGTAACTTTCAGCGAGAAAACAACCCATTGGCTGTACAACTGGGTAGATTCGGTAAGAAAAAAGTCAGTAGGCACTGCCGCTGGGTAGTTTCGACAAGAAAATAGCTAGTTGGGACTGCCGCTGGGCATTATCGGTAGAAAATAGCCCATTGGTACTACTGCTGGGTAGTTTCGACAAGAAAACAGCCTATTGGTACTTCCCCCGGGCAGTTTCAGGAAGAAAATAGCTCGTCGGCACTGCCGCCGGGAAGTTTTTGCAAGAAAATAGCCCGTTTGCGCTGCCGCTGGGTAATTTAAGCAAGAAAACAACACTTGGAAGGATTCTATCGCTGGTCACATTGGGCGAGAAAACAACTCGTTCGCACTAATGTTGGGTTGTTTCGGCAAGAAAATAGCCCATTGGCACTACCGCTGGGCAGTTTCGGTGAGAAAACATCCCGTTAGCACTGCCGCTAGGCAGTTTCAGCTAGAAGAAAGCCAATTGGCTGCTGCTGGGCAATTTTGGCAAGAAAATATCCCGTTGGCCCTACCTCTGGGCTGTTTTTGCAAGAAAACAACACTTGGATGGATTCTGGCACTGGTCAAAAAACAACACTTGAAGGGATTCTGTTGATGGTAAATTTCGGCGAGAAAATAGCCCGTTGGCCCTGCCGCACGGCAGTTTCAGTAAGAAAACATCCTGTTGGGACTGTCGCTAGGTAGTTTCGGCGTGAAAATAGCTTGTTGGCTCTACCGCTGGGCAGTTTCGACAAGAAAACAACACTTGGATGGATTCTGCTGCTAGTCATTTTCGGAGAGAAAACTGCCTTTTGGCACTGCCACTAGGCAATTTCGGAGAGAAAATAGCCCGTTTGCAGTGCCGCTGGGAAGTTTTAGGGAGAAAATAGCTCGTTAGCACTGCCGTTAGGCAATTTTGGAGAGAAAATATCACGTTGGCACTGCCGGTGGTCAGTTACTGTGAGAAAATAGTCTGCTGGCACTGTCGTTGGGCAGTTTTGATGAGAAAACATCCTGTTGGCACTACCGTTGGGCAGTTTTGGCAAGAAAATAACACCTGGATGGATTCTACCGTTGTTCATTTTCGGTGAGAAAATAGTCATTGGCACTGCCGTTGGGAAGTTTCGGGAAAAACACAGCACTTGGATTCTGCTGCTGGTCACTTTCGGGGGGAAAACATCTTGTTGGCACTGGCTTTGGAATGTTTTAGCAAGAAAATAGCTCGTTGGCACTACTGTTGGTCACTTTCAGCAAGAAAATATCCCGTTGGCACTTTCACTGTGCAGTTTCAGCAAGAAAACAGCCCGATGACACTGCTGCTGGGCATTTTCGGCGAGAAAATAGCCCCTTGGCACTGCCGTTGGGCAGTTTCGACAAGAAAATAGCACTTGGATGGATTCTGCCGCTGGTCACTTTCGGCGAGAAAACAACCCGTTGGCACTGCTGGTGGGAAGTTTCAGCGAGAAAATAGCCCGTTGGCACTGTCGCTGGGCTGTTTCAGTGAGAAACAGCCCGCTGGTACTACCGCTGGGCTGTTTCGGCTAGAAAATAACATTTGGATGGATTCTGCTGCTGGTCACTTTCGGCGAGAAAATAGCCTGTTGGCACTGCCGTTGGAAAGTTTCATCAAGAAAACAGCACGTTGACACTGCTGCTGGGCAGTTTCTGTGAGAAAACAGCTCGTTGGCACTGCCGCTGGGCAAATTCGGCAAGAAAAACAACACTTTGATGGATTCTGCCACTGGCCATTTTCGGTGAGAAAATAGCTCGTTGGCAATGCCGTTGGGCAGTTTTGGAAAGAAAACAGCTCGTTGGTATTACCGCTGGTCAGTTTCGGTAAGAAAATAACCCGTTGGCACTGTTGCTGGGCAATTTTGGAAAGACAACAACCCGTTGGCACTGCCGCTGGGAGGTTTCAGCATGAAAACATCCTGTTGGCACTGCTGCTGGGTATTTTTGGAAAAAAAGCCCGTTGGCACTGTCACTGGGCAATTTTGGCAAGAAAATAGCCCGTTGGCACTGCCGCTGGGCAATTTCAGTGAGAAAACAGCCAGCTGGCACTGCCGTTGGGCATTTTCGACAAGAAAACAACCCCTTGGTACTGCCGCTGGGCAGTTTCGGCAAGAAAATAACACTTGGATGGATTTTGCCGTTGGTCACTTTCGGTGAGAAATCAACCCGTTGCCACTGCCGCTAGGAAGTTTCGGCAAGAAAACTACACTTGGATTCTACCGCTGGTCACTTTTGGCAAGAAAACAGCCCTTTGGCATTAGCGTTGGGATGTTTCGGAAAGAAAACAACACTTGGATGGATTCTGCCACTGGTCACTTTTGGAGAGTTTTGGCGAGAAAATAGCTTTTGGCACTACCGCTGGGTAGTTTCGGCAAGAAAGCAACACTTGGATGGATTGTGCCAC
>JANIMX020257070.1:0-10144 GCA_024582655.2 Erythroxylum kunthianum | reverse complement strand
ATAGTGAAGCAGCTGGCGGCTGTGGCAGATCACGAGAAGATATCGGCCGTGATCAATTTGTTGACCACGGAGTTCACCTACTCGCCGCAGGCCAACCAGCGTAAGGTTCGTTTTCCATTGAGATTGATGGATAATTTCAGTTATGCATGGAGATTTATGATTTTTCTTTTACCTTCGGTTATTCTGTTTTCTGAAACCTTTTTTGAAAAATATAATTAATTGTAGGGAGGATTGATAGGACTAGCTGCTGCTACAGTAGGGTTGAGTAGTGAAGCAGCCCAGCATCTTGAAGTAAGTGACCTGACGTGCTTCTCTATGTACTTTCATACTTTTTTTTTCTTATTAGTCTTATGTCATTGATGTTTTCTTGATTATATTTAACATAATAAAGTTTCACATTTTGGGTACATGGGGTCTAAAAACATCAATGGGGTGCATCAAGAACTATTGATATGCGATTAGGGTAGAAATTATGATGGTCCATGCGTGGATTCCTAGTTATATACAAGGCAAACTGAAGAATTTGGAGAGTTTGATTGTTTCAAAAGTTATGATGACTGGAAAGCGATGGTGTCTCTTAGCAAAGGAGTAAGAATAATGAGAGGGAGACGTAGGCATACCTTCCTTTAAGAATTACTTTTGGATATTTTGTGTTCCAGCAATTGAAGGCTTGGGAAAATGATATGGTCAGGCAGATATTTCCAGAGATTCTGGAGCTGTTGTCTTTATGCTAGCAATACTGTTTCACGAGAAGAACAAGATGCATCTAATGACCCTGAAATAATTCAAGAATTTATGCTCTACTAGGATGTACCTTAGGGTCCTAAGTTCAAAATAATTCAATTTAGCTAAGTGATAATATGGAGCTTGTTCGGTCATGTTATAAGTGGGGGGGTATTAATGTGATTTTTATGCCCAGTAGAAGATGAATACTGCCAACTATCATTTTTTGGAATATATATTTCTTGTTATCTCTCTTCTTATGAAGGTGCTCACCATTCTTGAAATTATGATAATTGGGAGTGGCAATACTGGGAATGCATGAAGGATTTAGGAAGTCTAACCTAATTGTTTGCATACTGCTCTGCGGTTATTTTATAATTATTCAGATTTATTATCTAATCTTATCGTGCATTAGATTAGTTCAGCCACAATCCATTCTTCCAATTTGTGTGAACTAGTGGGGACAAACAATATGCAAACTTGTATTCCATTTATTGTTTATTGTGTTCCAGACTGTTAGTGGATGTTTATTTTATTTGACAAAGAAAGTTATTTCCCATCTAATTCTTGTCTCTCTAAAGTTATTTTCGTTTTCCTTAATCTGGGTGCATCTATCAAGCAAATTGTGCCGCCTGTGCTTAATTCATTTTCTGACCAAGACAGTAGAGTTCGCTATTATGCTTGTGAAGCTCTGTATAACATTGCAAAGGTGAGACAAGAATTTTGTGAGTTAAATTGATATTCTTTTGTGTCAGTTTCTTGGGTTTTAAGTTTCTCTTGCGTTTGCAGGTGGTTAGAGGAGATTTTATCATATTTTTTAATCAGATTTTTGATGCCTTGTGTAAACTTTCTGCGGACTCAGATGCCAATGTACAAAGTGCAGCCCACCTTTTGGATCGTCTTGTAAAGGTATAAGGATCCAAATTAAACATATACTTGTATATTTTGAATAAAACATGACACTTGACTTTCTACCTCATATTCTATAATGATAATGCAGGATATAGTTACTGAAAGTGATCAGTTCAGGTGCGTTGTGTTGGATATATGATCAACAGTTAAAGATTGCAAGATGCATTGAAAATGAACAATTCTATTTATTATTTTTCTTTCTTGCTGTTTTCGTTGTCAGCATTGAAGAATTTATACCTTTGTTGAGAGAGCGCATGAATGTCCTAAATCCATATGTCCGTCAGTTTTTGGTGGGATGGATCACTGTGTTGGACAGTGTTCCAGATATAGATATGCTGGGTTTTCTTCCAGATTTTCTTGACGGTAAATGATACTTTGGCAGTTGATATACTCCTTTTGCAGGACAATTAAAATATGACCGATCAACTTATTATTTTACTGCATCTCAGGTTTGTTCAACATGTTGAGTGATTCAAGCCATGAGATACGTCAACAAGCTGATGCTGCTCTGTCGGAGTTTCTCCAGGAGATTAAGAACTCCCCAGTAAGACTTCTCTTGATGTTAATTCCCAATAGTTTCTATATCATTGTCATTTGCTGTTAGAAACTTATGCAAGCAATGCTTTTCTACATCTATATTTTACACGTGTATTTCTGCATGTGTTTAAACACGTAGGAGCTTTTATCTTTTAGCTACTGAAACATTCTTATTGCATCAATTGTTTTGACATAAAAACAAATCTTTTTGTTCATTTTTAATTTTCTGACTCGAACAGTGCTACTCTTGAAGTCTGTAGATTATGGTCGCATGGCTGAAATATTGGTGCAAAGGGCAGCTTCTCCTGATGAATTCACCCGTTTAACGGCTATCACATGGGTAAGAAGATTCAACATGCTAAGTAGTTACTTATAGCTAATAAAGGAGAGGTTCTTATACAGTCGTATGTTTGAATCATTATGGACAAATATGCTTAACAAACATCTATAAACATGTATACACATATGCTCAGACAATTATTGACATTTTAATATATCTTGAATATCTGCTTAAGCATCTCCGTCAATGTGGATGCATGTGTGCTTTCCTTTTTGCTTAGAATTCATACTCTAAACTTACTAAGATAACATTTTGAATTGTATTGATAATTCTTTTCTGCTTGCCTTATCATTTCAACATTTTATTTTCATTCTACTATGCAGATAAATGAGTTTGTAAAACTTGGTGGGGACCAACTTGTTCCTTATTATGCGGACATACTGGGAGCCATTCTTCCTTGTATATCTGACAAAGAAGAGAAAATCAGAGTGGTAAGGTGGATTGAAGACTTTCAAAAGAATCTAGTTGGCCTGCTAAGCATGTCATGTTAATGTTTAATGTGTTCCTTAATTTTTTTCTGTTTGCTCTCTCTTTCTTGGCATAAGGTTGCCCGTGAAACCAATGAAGAACTTCGTGCCATCAAAGCTGATCCTGCAGAAGGTTTTGATGTTGGAGCAATCCTTTCCATTGCAAGGAGGTGTTGCTTTTATCACCTGAGAATAATAATAGAGAAAACAGAACAGAATACCTATTTGCACTCACACTGTTGCCTGAGGAGGGGAATAGTAGACATGCTTAGTTTTAGCTTTCCCTAAATTGCAGAATTTCTAGAAAGTTGGTGTTGTAATCATTGTTGTCTTGTTTAACTCAGGCAATTACAAAGTGAATGGGAGGCTACTCGAATAGAGGCATTGCATTGGATATCAACCCTTTTAAACCGTCATCGTGCTGAGGTAGATTTACTTTGCACTCTTTACTTCTTATTTTCTCCTCCTACTTTTTGGTTATCTAGCCATTGCTATTTTATGTCATGGTGAAGCATTTAATTCAAGATCTTCTGTTGGATAGCCTGATGGGAGAAAAATACATGCAGTAACCAACATATTGCTTAGGACCTAAGGATTTTCAATGATTGTTATCTACCCTAATAATCTTCTTCAATGATATACATACTTGCCTATGTTTTTTTATTTGGTTTCATTAGGATGTTTGACAAAAATAGTTGGTAAA
Source organism: Erythroxylum kunthianum (assembly GCA_024582655.2). NCBI lineage: Eukaryota > Viridiplantae > Streptophyta > Magnoliopsida > Malpighiales > Erythroxylaceae > Erythroxylum > Erythroxylum kunthianum. Next base: position 6,462 of record JANIMX020257070.1, on the reverse strand, counting down.
TTTGTGAGGTGGTGTTTGGGACTACACCTGTAGGACAGGTTCCAAACTATGTAAAAAGATCCAATTTCACCAAGCCATTTGGCATCTAAGCTAGATCTGGTGACACTGAAACCACATGGGATTTAGATTTCAGTAATGTTTTGGAGATTGCTTTTATCACTTCTTTGGGTTCTTCATTTGAGTAAATTTTCACTAAATCTGAATTTATCTGAGTGTTAAAAATTAAATTTTAACGCTACATAGTTGTATTCTTTGTGAAACAGGTATTATGTTTTTTGAATGACATATTTGATACCCTTCTGAAAGCGCTATCTGATCCTTCTGATGAGGTAATATTCTACTTCTTCTGTAGACTGTTTTCTTTGATTCACTCTCTGGTTGTTGGTTGTGAACTATCTTTTGAGATATTGGTTTACTTGGTGATTGCGTCAGTGATTTGTGGGAAGTTTAGTGTACTACTTGTAAAAAATCTTAACAGTTCAAGCATCCAGAATGTTGTTTGGACTAGACTTTTATTGTCTTTATGGGTTTCGGATATGATGTTGCAGTTCTTATTGTTTTCACCAGGTGGTACTTCTTGTTCTGGAGATTCATGCATGCATAGCAAAAGATCCACAACATTTCCGCCAACTTGTTGTTTTTTTGGTGCATAATTTTCGTGTTGATAATTCTCTTCTGGAGAAGTGAGTGTTTTTCCATGTTTATTCTCTTAACTTTTAACAGTTGATCAGGCTTTTAGCAGAATTTTATTGTTTACTCCAAATGATTTCTTATCCTATTCATTTTCGTCTTCTTAGACGTGGTGCTTTGATAATCCGACGACTCTGTGTGCTTTTAGATGCCGAAAGAGTCTACCGTGAACTGTCCACTATCCTAGAAGGGGAAGCTGACTTGGATTTTGCATCTATCATTGTTCAGGTGTGATCATCTTCTGCAAATTGATTGGCAATGCATGTAATATCTTCTGGAAGAAAATCAACTTCAAATTTACAGTATTCTGAAATTAAGCAATGGACAACCGATTGTGCAAATAATTTTAGTGCCTATTTTTACAAATTCAGCATCTTAAAAAATTGGCTTCTATAGTTGCATTGAAATGCCATATCACTTATATTTTTCTTTCAACAGCGATGTTAACTTTCTTTGCTCATAATTTGCAGGCGCTAAATTTAATTTTGCTCACTTCCTCTGAGTTATCTGACCTTCGAGATCTTTTAAAACAATCACTGGTGAATTCTGCTGGGAAAGACTTGTTTGTTTGTTTATATGCTTCATGGTGCCATTCACCTATGGCAATTATAAGTCTTTGCTTGTTAGCTCAGGTATAGAACATGTTTCATTACTCCTCCTTGTGATCTGGTCATTAATAATATTATTACAGTTTTATGATTGGTTTTGTGCTTGCCTTTTTCCTTTTTTCATTTTCCAGACTTACCAGCATGCAAGTTCTGTGATTCAGTCTCTAGTGGAGGAGGATATCAATGTCAAATTCCTGGTTCAACTGGATAAATTGATTCGTTTGCTTGAAACGCCAATATTTGCTTACCTAAGATTGCAGGTGCATATTATTCAAAAGACAGTTAGAACCAGTTGGCCTAATTATTCTGCTGTCTCTGTCTTTTACTTGCTTTTAGGTGAATTAGGAAATCTTATGTGTATATTTTCTTATATCATTCAGTTTGCAACTACTATTCTACTTTACTATTGAATGGACATGTCTGGACTAGTTGTTTGGGTTAAAAAGCTTAGATGCTGATTGAAATCAGGGTCACTACCTTCATATGCTGTCTTGCTTGAAGAGTTCATAGATAATTTTTATATGTTTTGGTATTTTATATTTTCTTCTTAATTTCGTTAGAATCAGTGGAGCCCTTTTATAAGGGATGTTTTAAATGAACTTTTAGATGATGCTTGATCATTTATGCTTGGATATTTTGTATCTGTGGTCTGAATTTTGTTGGTTTGATTGATGGAAAAAAGCACTCGCTTGTTTCAATTTTATGCTTGTCTACTTGAAATCTAAATATTTTACCAACTCTCAGCCACTTTACGGTTCTTGCAGCTTCTTGAACCTGTAAGATATACGTGGTTGTTAAAAGCCTTGTATGGTCTTCTTATGTTACTTCCTCAGGTATGCCTGAAAAGTTGCATACTACTTCCTACAGATGTATACCTTGTCTAGTTTGCAAAAGGATGCATTTTCATCTGCATATATCGTTACTTGCTTTATTTATGTTGGCTGCTGTCATTCACTCGATCATTCATCATATTAGGCTAATGTTTAAGTTTCTTGCGCATAGAGTAATTGGAAAGGGTTCTACTACTACTGATGATTTGTCTCATAATGTGATATGCTTTTGGAGTACAATGAAGAAATGAAAGAGAGCAATTTCTATTAAGCATCTTTAATATTGTGATAACCATACGAGTGATTGAAAGTTTAAATTCTAGCCTTTTCAATATGCATCTTGCGGTCATTCCACAAATTTTCCCTTCTGTTGTTGAATCTAACAATATTGAAGGTTATTATATTAGTTTTGTGATAGTTGCGGCAAGTTGCCTGAGCTCTCTGATGCTGCTGCTCCTACTGAGTTTCTTCATGTCATGGAATCGAAAATTCTTCCCTCAGTGTTAACAATATAGTAACTAAAATGTTCAACTAATTTAGTATACTTGAAATGCTTTATGGTTTTAAAGGTTTGTAAAGTTTGTTGCAATCTGTTGTTCCTTCTTAAAAAAAGTTTACTGCATCAGGAGTAATCCAACACAGATAGCAGTATACTGTTTCTTATATGCCTTTATATATCATTTTTGTATTCAGCAAAGTGCTGCTTTTAAGATACTACGGACACGATTAAAAGCTGTACCTTCATATTCATTTAATGGTGAGCAAGTCAAGCGAACGTCTTCAGGGAATCCCTACACACAAATTCTGAATCACATTCCAAGTGGATCACATATCTCTGAGGATGGTGATGTTAACTTGGATGTGGGAAATTCTAGTTCACCTGGTGGAATTAACTTTGCTTTAAGACTGCAGCAGTTTGAACAAATGCAACGGCAGCATCGCATGCATGCTAAAACAGCACAGGCACATTCTCGCAACAATTCTATGTCGTTGAAGGTTTTGTAACTATTTTGTGCTTTCTTGTGATCTTTATTATTTCTTGATTTGTTAAGTCCTTGTAATTATTTTAGCTTAGAGCAGCATTTTCATGTCGATCATGATGAGAGTCAAAATGATGGGAATATCTGGCATAACATTTGTTATAATCTAATGTGAGGTTTAATTTAGTGAATCATCATTACATCACATTACTTCTCTTTTTTTTTTTCTTTTTTTCTGTGATTTTCAATAAAAGTTGCAACGTAGCAGAATTGGCTTTCCTCAATATAAAAGGCATTATCTTCAGCAATGTGATTATCAGTTAAATTGGTAACTTAAAGTGATGTATAGAACATTACATTCTCTCTATCCTCGTATCTATTTCATCGAGCCAGTGTATCATCATATTTCAAGTATATTGCAATACCTTACATTCAACTAAACATATATTAGTTAACGTCAGTGATTTAGTTGGTGTTGGCTATACTGCAAGTGGTATGACTCATCTTATGGTCAAGGAATGGAGAATTTTAAAATGAAGCTTGATATTCTTTGGGCTGGTATAGTATCTGGTTGCATTTGTTGCCTCTCCAGTTCATAAAATCCGTCTGCTCATTCTGCCTTTAATTGGTGGCTGATCTTGTGTCTATATATATATATATTTATTTACCTTTTGCAGTATTTACTTTTGTACACTGCGTCTAAGTTTGGAATTGTTGTGTGCTGTTGTCTGCAGGAAGTACAAAGAATAGAAGAGCACCGGCGACAACCATCGGCTTCGGAAATGAGTGGCCCTCCCTCAAGATCATCTAGAAGAGGTCCAGGACAGTTGCAACTCTAATTATGTATGCTGCGTCCTGGATTTGAATTTAGAGTCGATTGGCATTCTGATCTCAACATAGAGGAGACATGGATGAGGTATCTTATAATTTGTATAATTGTATATCGTAGATTGTTCTATTGAATTTGTGGAGGCTGAGATGGTAAAAAGTTGGGTTTTGATTTTAGTTGAGCTTAGGCTTTCCTGAGCTATTCTTTTACTTCTGTAACAATGTATACCCATGTGGTTCTGTTGTTTTTTATTGAAAGCCATATGGGCCTTAGAGCAAAATACTTTAGAGAATGCAGTTTGTCTGAATTATTTAGCAGCTGTTACAGTTACCTAGTCAAAATAAAAGTTATATATATATATATATAGGCAAGTTCATGTAAGCATCAATTCTTCAACAACTTTGTGCTAGTTAACTGACGTATTTAGTTGATTTCTGTTCCAACGGATTTGATAATGTACCTCGTTTGACTTCCCATTTTCTTTACCAAACATTACACAGTTAACTGAAAACCAGTTGCATAATAAATTATGTTTTATATTCATTTAAAATGATTGAGATTTCATTAATTGTTAAAGCGTAGCTAACCTAACATCAACATTGAGGTCTGAAGTGGCTGGTAGTATTGACACCAAAAAGTGACTGCTAATACACTATAGAAACGCTACACTTAAAACTGAAATTGATGTAATAAAAGTTTTATTTGTCTTATTTTCTCGACTTTACTGCTTTTTATTTGTTTTCTTAAATGGTAAAAATATATTTTAGTTTTGAGGTTTTTAATTAAAATTAAATTTTGGAATAAAAACACGGTCATGGTTTAAGTCACTTTCAAAGAATTTTACAATTTTAAAAATTCTTGAAATCTCTTTGTAGTTTTTAATTTTTTAGAATTATTTTTCTTAAACTTCTATTAAAAATGCATGTGATACAAATAACAGATATAGACTAATTAAATATTTTTGACATGATAATAGGATTTAAACTCAAAAATTTGAACTTAAACTAATTAAAATTTAATATGTCAAAGAACTCTTCAATTCATCATTTGGAGGGTTGAAGTTTTGGGTCTTAGGTTGGTGGATTGTAAGACATTTGAGGTGTAGGTGTTGTTAGGTTAGCGATGGGAGAATCTATTCTCCTAAACCTAGACTATAAAAAGCATGGACTTTTAGTTTTAGTTTTTAATGTAAAGTACACAGATTGTAACATGAACAATTAGTTAGATTGTGTTTTATTTATAAGAAATTTCAGTGATTTTATGTTATTTTTAGAGAAAAAAAATGGAACTTATAGATGTTAGGATTTTATTTTAAACATTTAGGGATTTTTAATGATAAGGTTAGATCACAAATTATTGATATACTTCTTTCACTTTCATTATCAAAATAGTTTCACTGGCTTGCAGTCAATTTGAAACAGATCCACTTTAAATGACACTATTGGTATATGGAGTGATGTACAAGTTTTTTTTACGTTTTTTTGCATATAATGTTGAGGACTCTACTTAACCATTTGTGGCTGATTTTATGTTAGCCTTTGATAGTAATTCTTCTTTGCGTTATAGAGTAATATGTGTAATTCTCTTTTTGTGTCCAATATCTATCTTTTTTAGGTATTATTTTTCCAAAGGCAACATTAGTCTTTAAAAACTATCTTTTTTTTATTAAGAAAATGAATAAATCTTTTAAAACTATATTTTCTTTAAAGATTATATACACATTATATTTTAATTCTTGTCTTAAGGTAATAGCATATAGTAATAAGAGTCCAGGGCTTTGTTGAACTTAATTTGATGTCTATAACCTTGAATTGAATAAGTTTAAAACTTTGTGACATAAGTCAACAATGATCGTCGGCTATTGTTGTTTAATAAAAATAGAAAACATAAGTGACTTCTTTGCTAATGCACTTCTTATATGCAATAGCTATGGTTTGTTGGAGTGATGATTCTAATGTAAATAAATGTGGCTGAATATTGATCTTGTGATTAAATTTGTGTATGTTTGGATATAGCTTTATGCATATATATTGTGTTTATCTTGTGATTGTATGACACCCCTTTGAGTGAAGGCAATGATGTGAACTTTGTGGTTCAGGTTTTTTGCTAAATAAGGTGTTTTCCCTTTTTTTTTTTAAGTATTTCATTACTAGTTGCATTCAGTGTCGTTACTAACATTTTATAAGCCCTGGACAAAGTAAAAAAGAAAGGCTTCAACAAATCGATAATATACAAATATATAAAAATTTAAAACATATTTTTATTATTAAAATTTAATATTCATACGTAAGTGACTCAATCTATAAGTCTACATACTCAACAAAATACTAAATGATCATAACATCAAATAATAACATCTTGTAAATGTCAACAACAATAAAATCACTAAAAATATTAGTAACAACAAAATAGCAGTAGTGTAACACCAAATTTTTAAGTCCTTAGCATTATAATTCTGAATGTATGTGGAATGAAAATAGAGTATTAAGATTTCGGAAATTTGCCAAATTATTTTTCCATTAAAG
>JANIMX020255899.1:0-10152 GCA_024582655.2 Erythroxylum kunthianum | reverse complement strand
AACCTTGACTTTGTTGTCTTCCTCCTCAAGTTCACGACACCTCCTCCCATTTTCCATTAAAACACAAAAATAAGCTTTCTAACCGATTAACTCTTTGAACAATGAATCAGAAAATACTATTTCATTATGAAGTGATTGGCAGACTAATGATGTCACACATGACGGTTTTGGATCTTTCGAACCAATTGAGGCTCCGATATTATGTGATTGCTTGTGACGTGTATATGGATGCTTAGGCGAGGCCTAGAGTGTATAACGATGTATTAGAAGACTCAGAACATCCGTACTAAGTCACCAAGAACATTTTGGTGTGTACCTAATTCTCTTTGTACTTTATGTTTTTCTTTACTCACTGAGTACCCGTGTTTTGTACTCACCTCTCAATTCTTTCCACCCTGCAGGTCCTTCTGATAGCTGAGAGCTTTTGAGGTTCGTGCAGAGTTTCTGAGTCTATTGGGGCATTAGCCGCACGTGGGTATCCTATTCTCCTATTTTCTTTTGTTTAGCGACTCATGATACTGTATTGTATTTTTTCGGGTTAGGTATATGTGTGTACACATTGTGTAAAGTCTAAAGTTCAACTTATGTTATCAATGTACCTCACATTATGTTGCTATACTGTTTACTGGGTGATTGTGTTGTGTTGATGATTGCGTTAAGCGGACCTGAGGTCCTGTAGTTGAGTTAGTTATGCATATGCATTGTGAATAGAAGTGTTTGCAGGTCTTTCAAAAAATTTTGGCTGGTTTGAAAACAGCCGTTGTGCTGTGAAGTTTTTGGCAAAAACTTGAATGAAATGATTATGTTATGATACTGACGAGCCTTGTATATTCAAATTAAGGGTAACATATGTATCCTTAGTTCAGGTATGCGACGATTGTCACGGGCTCAAGTGATTCTTGGTCAGGACACCAAGTCTCCAAACCCATCAACTTTTCAGGACTATAGACCCATCTCGTATTCCAAAATTTCTCTACAAAATTATCTCCAAAATGTTGACCACAAAACTGAAAGATGTCATTGCTACGGTGATAAGTGATAACCAAGGTGCATTTGTATCTGGCAGACAGATTGGGTATAATATTTTGTTAGTACAAGAACTTATGAAGGGTTATTCTCAAGCTTATTCAACTCCAAACTACACTATCAAAGTGGATTTCTATAAAGCCTTCAATAGTTTTAAATGGAGATTGATATGGTAGATGTTAGAAGCTTTTGGATTCCCTGAGTTGTTCATCAAATGGATTAAAGAATGTGTATCCGTTGTATCTTTTTCAGCCCTGGTAAATGGATCGCCATACACATCTTCAAAGCAAGTAGAGGGATTAGACAATGTGATCCCTTGTCACTCTGCATTTTTATCCTCTGTATAGAAGTCTTGAATAGAACACTGTAGCAAGAAGTGAAGAAGAATCCTAAGTTCAAATACCACTCTCGATGTAGAAAAGTTAACCCCACTAACCTCTCATTTGTTGATGTCTTACTACTCTTCTTCAAGGCTAATACTGAATCAATTCAAACACTCTTTAAAGCACTGAACAAATTCACAGAGATGACTGGACTCCATATCAACCTACAGAAGAGCCACTTCATCTTATCCAAAGGGGCAAGGAGTCTGGAGCACAACATATACATCCTGACAGGTATGGCCTCTAAACCTGCTCCCCTATTATATCTTGGCCTTCCCATATCTACTAGAAGACTTCGATACAATGATTTCCTGCCACTCCTCGAAAAGCTTCAGAGAAGAGTTAATCTATGGACCAACAAATTTATTTTGTCATACTGGTAAACTCCAACTGATTAGTAGAGAGGATTGATAAAGGCATAATTTATATATATTTTATTACATGATTTGGATTGAAATTGTTATTAATTAAATAGAAATCATGAAGAATTGGTACTTAAATTATGCTTCATTTGATATTTCAGGTATTGGAAGACTTAGAGAAAAAAGATGGATCAATTGGAAGAAAGTATACTCAAATTGGAGCATTGTAAAGAAGATATACAACTGGCTTTGAAGTATTTACGCCGGCAGCCTTTCATCCTACGTCTCCGGCGTAGAGCCGGTATAACAATAATTTTTTGAGATATACGCCGGCAAGTTAAGAGATACGTCGTCGGTGTTGCACCGACGTAAATACAATATTTGCAAAGATACACCGCCGGCGTACAATTAAGGGGAGCCGACGTTCATTAATTTTGTATAAATAGATACTTAGTTAGTATATTAGAAGAGTTTTCACCATTAGTTAGATTAGTTTTAGGTTTAGTCGTAGTTTTCATTCTTTGTATTAGTTTAGCCGCAACAGAGTTTCACAATTTTCTTTAAGAACTCTTCCATTCAGCTGTAGTTGATGTTTTATAATTGTCTATTCTTTAGTTTCTTAATTATGTAGTAGAGTAGCTTACATCCTTCATTCTTTATTAGTCTTAGCACTGTTATTCTCATTATTCATATAATCTTTCGGTTATTAAATTACAGAATCTTCTCATTATTTTGTTGTCTTTTTAATTTACGTTTATTCATTATTGCATGTTTAGTTTTGTTATTCATTCTTGCACTTTATTATTTTGTTATTATTCTACGATTTTAGTATTTTGTTTTTATCTTAGTTATGATTTATTTTCTATTTTCTTTTATTATTTTTATGTTTATTCTTATGTTTATGTTTGGATAATTTTTACGTGCGAGATTAGGATGAAACCCTAAATTACTAATATGATATTTTCGTAATGTTTTAAGATTAATAGATGTGTGGTTTCTTTTAGATTGCAATTTCTATAAATTCAATTTTAATTGTCAATCGATTATAACTGTTAGAAACTCTATAGACACGGGAGTGAATATAGTTTTGTTAGGAATTCTTAATTAGACGAATTAGTCAATACGGGAGTTGCGTCAATTTGTTTAATTAGAGATTATCCAGGAATTAATGCGTTGTTTCTAGTTAATTATTCACTAACAGATTATGGATAATTAATTTAGGGCATTAGGCGATCATAGCTTCGGCAGATGTATGAACATAATTTAGAGTCCACTATTAATTAGAGATGCGAGAGCTGACTGATTAATTAGGGGTTAAAGAATTTAATTTAAAGGCTTGATAAACTCACTAGGATAACCATATAGCTATTAACTTGTAAAACATGATGATAATTTGATTAACGTAATTAGGGTGCATTCTAAATCCCAACTTTCTTTAGTTATTGGTTTTTCAATTTAGTTTCTTTTTAATTTAGTTTCGTTACAATTCAAGTTTTAATTGCCTAGATATCAATAAGAGCTAGTATAGGTTTAGTACTCTAACCAGTCCTCGTGGGATCGACACTCTACTCATCTTATATTACTTGATACCGACCCAGTTCATTTGCTGGAGTATTTTCTTAAATTTTATAGTACATTCCGAGTGGATAAAGTTTTTGGCGTCGTTGCTAAGGACTAGTTAGATATTCGACTTTTTAGTTTTGTTGGTAATTTAGGAGCAATTTTTTCTTTTCTTTTTTTTTTCTTTTCGTAAATAATGTACTACGATTGGCATGGAGATACATACGAAGATCAAGTTTACGATTGGTGTGAGGATGCATACAAAGATCAAGTCCTTATTCATAATACTTCACAGCAACAGACTCCACCTAGTATGGAAGAACTTATGTTGGGCTACATACAAAAGATGGACACGCGTATTCAACACCAGCAAGTTCGTTACGATTGGTGTGGGGATGCATATGAGAATCAAGGCCATATTCAGAATATTCCACTATAGCAAAATCCACCCAGGATAGAAGAACTTATGTTGGGTTACATACAAAAGATGGACACACGTATTCAAAACATGCAAGTTTGTTACGATTGGTGTGTGGATGCATACGAGGATCAGGATCGTCAAACTGACAATATGTTTGCTCAGCAAGAACAAGCAAATTTTGCTTGGGAAATATCAAAGCAACAATATGATTACTCCCACACCAACGAGTATAATCCAGGGTGGAGAAATCATTTGGAATTCTCCTGGGATGATTAGAATAATCAAGGACCTTCCCTCGAGTATCAACAAGTAACTCTTCTGAGTACGCGTAACGTTGAAGAAAAATTGGAAAAACACTTCGATGTTACGGAGACCACCCTCAGGAATCAAGATACCTCCATTTGAAATTTAGAAAATCCAATATGTCTAATTTCTAAGCTACTTAGTGAAGAACTACAAGAAACAAATACCAGAAGACCCGATCGTAGCAAACACACTGTGCAGTGAAGAAGATAAAAACGTCTCCAGCCATGAAGTAGAAGGAGAAGAGGGCGTAAATAGTGAAGTTAGGGATAAAGAATGGAAGAAATTGAAGAAGATAAAGACGTCCCTTATCATGAAGTGGAAGAAGAAGAGGAAGTAAATAGTGAAGATGAGGAAAAAGAAGAGGAAATGATCGAAGAAAATAAAGACGTCGTTGATCATGAAGTGAAAGAAGAAGAAGGGATGAAGGCAATAATAGAAATTAGAAATCATTTTCCCCTCTTCCAAGACAAATTGTCGGATCTAACAAAGGATTCGAGGAATTTCATTATTCCCGATTTCATTGACAGTTTGTCTTTAAAAAGGGTGGTATTGAATGCGCTAAGTCTTCATAATTTTATCAATTACGCCCTTCTGATTTTACTGCAATGGGTGGCTTATTTACAAACCACTTACCTGAAATTAGGAGAGATGGGTGGAAGGAAGCCACTCATAATAGATCCTGGTTGATTCTGGATGACGAACACATCAAGCTAATGATGTTAACTAAGCGTTTTATGGGAGACAACCCATGCTAAAAATTAGATTAAAATAGTTTTATTTTGTTTTCATTGAATTTTTTATTTATGTTATTTTTAATTCTATTTTTCTTTTTGTTTTGAGCAGCAATGATAGGCGTGATTAGATGTCTCTCTCCATAGACGTACTGGTCGAAACTTCCACAGCTTCCGTTGCTCGGGTTAAAACTAAGGAAGTACTAGTTTTCCTTTCTTTTATTTCTATTTCCCTTGTTATTTTGGTTGAATTGGGAACAGTGAGGACACTATTCAATTTAAGTGTTGGGAAAGGAATAGAGGAATTGAAAACTGAAATGAGTATATTGATGCATGTATTTTTGGTTATAAATGACTATACTTGAACAAAAATTGTCTTTAATTTTCAAAAAAATTCATACAATTTGGAAATTAATTGTTGAGGTGCCTTACTCATGTGCTCTTGTGACTAGATTACTTAGTTGAAATTAAGTAGTGGAATCTTTAAGAAGAAACTTACCTCATGTTTAGCTTTTGAATTTGAAGTTGGAGAGTAAGATAAGTCCTTAAGTGTAAAACAAGCAGATCTACTTCTAAGTGAATTTAGCTTGTATATTTTCTTTTAAGTTGATTTGAAAGACTTTTTAACACATAGTGAAAGAGGTAAAAGAAACTTTTTACTTAGCAATCCTTTATAAAAACAATTTTAGAGTGAGCAAGAGTTTGTTGGGGTTTCTTTAAACCTGGTCACTTGGGTGATAAACTTGGGATGTGCCGACTCAATGAACTCACTAAGAACCTGAGGTGCGAAAAAGAAAATTAGCATGCAAGGCTTGTACTCCAATAACTTAGGCAACTGAGTTAAGAGTATCCAAACTTAAATGTGAGAGGGAGTGAGAGTTCTTAGAGGTCCATTAAAAACCTGGTCACCTGGGTGATGAGTCCATGATGTGCCGACTCAGTGAACTCACTATAACGAGAAGGGCGGAAAAGCAAAAGTGCATCAAAAAGTGAATTGAGACTCAAATAAATAAATAAATAATAAATAAGGAAAAATATAGGGAAAGAGTGGATGCCATATGCTTTCATATTGTGTTAATTTGTTCAGATAGGTGATTAGAAGAATAATATGCTTGCTAATTAATAGTGAAGTTGAAATGAACGTTCTGCCTTATTGGAGTGAGTATTTACAATTGAGCAAAATATTCTTCTGTTAAACACTAGGTTTAAAGATTATCCTTTTTAGATTAATTACTTAATTCTGACTAAAGTAATCTAGTTACATGTCTCCAGTATGCTTAGAGCAATGGGCACTAATGATGAATTATGAAATAATTAATGCTTGAACAATTTCAATGAAAGATTGATTGATTAGTTTTATTTATTTTGCTTGAGGACAAACAAAAGTTCAAGTGTGAGGATGTTGATAAAGGCATAATATATATATATATATATATATATATATCATTACATGATTTGGATTGAAATTATTATTAATTAAATAGAAATCATGAACAATTGGCACTTATATTATGCTTTATTTGATATTTCAGGTATTGGAAGACTTAGAGTAAAAAGATGGATCAATTGGAAGAAAGTAGACTCAAATTAGAGCATAGCAGAGAAGATACACCGCCGGCTTTGAAGCATTTACGCCGATAGCCTTTCATCCTACACCGCCGGCTTTGAGCCAACGTAACAATAGTTTTTTTGTGATATACGCTGACAAGTTAAGAGATACGTCGTCGACGTTGCACCGACATAAATACAATATTTGCAAAGATACACTGTCGACGTACAATTAAGGGGAGTCGACGTTCATTAATTTTGTATAAATAGATACTTAGGTCGTAGAATAGAAGGGTTTTCATCATTAGTTAGATTATTTTTAGGTTTAGTCGTAGTTTTCATTCTCTGTATTAGTTTAGCCGCAACACAGTTTCATAATTTTCTTTAAGAACTCTTCCATTCAGGAGTAGTTGATGTTTTATAATTGTCTGTTCTTTAGTTTTTTTAATTATGCAGTAGAGTAGCTTACATCCTTCATTCTTTATTAGTCTTAGCACTATTATTCTCATTATTCAGATCATCTTTCGGTTATTAAATTACAAAATCTTCTCATTATTTTTTTGTCTTTTTAATTTGCGTTTATTCATTATTGCATGTTTAGTTTTTTTATTCATTCATGCACTTTATTATTATGTTTTTTTATCTTAGTTATGATTTATTTTATGTTTTAGCATGTTTATTCTTATGTTTATGTTTAGATAATTTTTACGTGCGGGATTAGGATGAAACCCTAAATTACTAATATGATATTTTTTGTAATGTTTTTGGATTAATAGATGTGTGGTTTCTTTTAGATTGCAATTTCTATAATTTCAATTTTAATTGTCAATCGATTATAACTATTAGAAACTTTATAGATTGTTAGGAATTCTTAATTAGACGAATTAATCAATGCGGGAGCTGAGTCAATTTGTTTAATTAAAGATTATCTAGGAATTAAAGCGATGTTTCTAGTTAATTATTCACTAAGGGATTAGAGATTATTAATTTAGGACATTAGGCGATCATAACATTGAGAAGTGTATGAGCGTAATTTAGAGTCCACTATTAATTAGAGATGCGGGAGCTAACTGATTAATTAGGGGTTAAATACTTTAATTTAAAGGCTTGATAAACTCACTAGGATAACCACATAGCTATTAACCTGTAGAACATGATGATAATTTGATTAGCGTAATTAGGGTGCATTCTAAATCCCCACTTTCTTTAGTTATTGGTTTTTCAATTTAGTTTCGTTACAATTCAAGTTTTAATTGCCTAGATATCAATAAGAGCTAGTATAGGTTTAGTACTCTAACTAGTCCTTGTGGGATCGACACTCTATTCATCTTATATTACTTGATACCGACCCAGTGCACTTGTTGGAGCATTTGCTTAAATTTTATAGTACATTCCGAGCAGATCAAGGATCCTCTGAAACTTTCTATGGGTCACTCAGAAGGATCAAATGGGTTACCAAAAGTTAAGTGGAAGGACATTTGTTGCCCAAAGAAAGAAGGGGGACTAGGAATCGTCTCTATCAAAACTTGTAATACAACTCTAGTCATGAGAAGATTATAGTGGATACTTGAAAACAAGACATCTCTTTGGCTACATTGGTTACATTCCTACTTTCTCAAAGGAAAAAGCCTGTGGGAAATTAAAGGGGACACAACTTTTTCTCACTTCATCAACCAACTTCTACAGCTCAGAGACAACATCAGACTGGACATCTCTTGTAAAATTGGGAATGGCATAACAGTGTCCTTTTGGTTTGACAACTAGTTGAACCAAGGACAATTATATCAACTTCAGAACAATTATCTCATTCATTATCCCCTCCACTAAAAATTGCTTAGATTTATAAGAGGATCCTCTTGGAGCTTCCCTTCATACTTGGCGCATTTGCAACCTGATTATCCTCCTAATGAAGTTGCTACCGACATATTTTATTGGAAAAATATACCAGTTCACTCACTTTATAACAAAATGATCAGGGATCTTATTAGAACAAGAAACAACACATTCCCTTGGTCATCTATATGCTGGAGTAAGTCCATTCTGCCTAAGGTATCCTTCTTTATGTGGCTAGCATGCAAAAATAGATTAAGCACTATGGATAGGATTTCCTTTATAAACATTGACAACTTTTTCTGCTCTATAATGGAAACTAGAGATCATTTATTTTTCTCGTGCCAATTCACTCAAGACATATGGTACCAAGTCAAGAATTCTGTAGCATGGAATGGCTCACAAAATGATTTAGAAGACATTCTTGCATCCCTATCCTCGTCAATAGATGCAAATAGGGAACAACTCCTTATTATTACTCTAAGTTGCAACGTGTACAATCTTTGAAAGGAAAGGAATTCACGTCAATTTACAAGAAGATATAAGACACCGAAGATTCTCCTTTGCGAAATTTTAGCAGAAATCAAGGAAAACATTATTCAAGCTAATTAAGAGTGAAACCCATACTGTAAAGCTCCCTCCATAGCTGAATCCTCTTTTCATGTTCTCAAACTGTGTTGTAATTGTTAAGGGTTCTCACCCTGTGTAATCCATATCTCCTCATCTATAAGCAATATTATTTATTTCTTCAAATAAAAACAGTCCAAAGGACAGGTTTTTCATGATCAATCATTTACGACGACAGATAAATTGTTACTTTCATAACTAGGTTTCCAAATATTTAATAAGAGCATTTAGCAAGAGACAGGCAAGCTATTATAAACAGTTGTAATCTTTTTGGATAGTATCAAGAAGAAGTTTGATAGTATCTATAGCAAATATGGGAATAGAGAGAAAGGCGCAAATGGAGTTGCTTTTGGATGGAGTAATATTGAATTTGTGGGCTTAAGAGATGTTTGAAATTTGAAGAATATCTATTATGAAAGTTGCATTATAGTCTATTCCATTTTTAAAGGTACGTGCAAACATTTGTAAGGCACTTAAAAAGAGTCTCATTCTTTAAATAAAAGTTATTATTTATATAATAATAAATAATAAAAATAGGTACGCGTTCATCATCAGTCACGTGCAAATGTATTCATTTGTTTTTAGCCACATTTTGGTGAAAAAAACGTTTACAGCCACTAAAACAAACTTATTACACTTATACCCACTTTTCATGTAAGATGCCTAAACTACCCTTAATAAAAATTCAAGGGGGCAGCGCCCCCTGAAAACAAATTTTGGATTTAATCTCTCAACGAAATCTGATATTGGGTTTAATCTCCCAACTAAACCCGATATCGAGTTTAATCTCCCAACTAAGCCCGATATCGGGTTTAATCTCCCAACTACTTGAGTTATTAACTGGACACTTGTCTAATTCTAATTGGTTTTCAGCTCAAAACTTGTCTGAAAAATTCCCATGCAACGTAAATTTCACACCGTAACCCGGTATCAGGTTTCATTTCACACCGTAACCCGCTATCAGGTTTTATTTTATGCCTTCAGTCAACGTGACATCTTTTAGTCAACGTGACCTCTTTTAGTCAACACAATCACAGTGTAACCCGATATTGGGTTTCATTTCACAACATAACCTGATGTCGGGTTTCATTTTATTGCTTCAGTCAAACACACTTTATTCAATCCGTCAATTATAACGTAACCCGATATTGGGTTTCATTTTACAATGTAACCCAATGTCGGGTTTCATTTAATTCTTTAGTTAAACATACTTCTTTCATCAGTCAACTATAATGTAACCCGATATCGGGTTTCATTTTGCAACGTAACCCAATGTCGGGTGGATATCGATCTTGATCAACTAGATGTTCAGCTCTTTGAAGGGACCGTCCAACTCAATGATCTCGCTATTAATGTCG
>JANIMX020254611.1:0-10160 GCA_024582655.2 Erythroxylum kunthianum | reverse complement strand
CTTCGCGTCGTGAAGTAAATCCACGAGCACGGAAGCAAAATCCACGATCATGGCTTTAGCCACGATCGTGGAAATGAAACCACGCTCGTAGCGTTGAAGCCACGAGCGTGGCTGTGAAACCACGCTCGTGGCTTTCACACCCACGAGCGTGGCGTGCACGCCATAGCTAGAACAGCCGACCTATGATTGGGTTTTTGAGGATATATTGGGATATAAATATCCAAATTGAGCAATTATTCATTCCTTAGAAAATATACACGTAGGGCTACAAGTTTTACAGAAATACAAAAATTCCAATTCGTCCATTAAAAGGTTCAAATTTGGACTCAAATTAAACCCTAGAATTTTACCTTATCTTTTGGAGAGGCAAAGAATGTGTTGTGGTATTCTGAGAACTTCTCTCAAGATACTAACCCTGTGAGAGTGGGTGAGATACCATTGGAAAGCTAAGAGTAAGGGGCATGCAATCCATGCAAATCTATGAACCGAAAATGTTATTAGCTAGTTGGAATTGTGAGACGATCATGAGGTATGAACTCAGTCAAATTTTGGAGGCGGCTTCCAAACAGATTTCCGCCCTCGTGTGTCTGTCTATGTTATTAATCCCTTGCATGTGGATTATTTTTGTTGAATTTCCCATAAAGGAAATTCTGTGTAAGTCAGTCCCGGGTCCATTTAGGACTTAATGAATTTGGGCAATTTATGCCAATTCATGAGAATTGAAAAGTGTGTGAATGTGAAAATTGTTTAAATGTGAAATTGCGATTTTTGCTTGCCGAGTCTAATTAAGAGTAAATAGGCATGCCTAGAAGGGTATGTAGCTACTCCTCTTTCAGAGACAGAAGTCTCATATTTGTTAAGTAGAGGCGATGCCTCTTTACCTTCAAACGCGTCTTGGACTATGAATGACCCATAAGGAACTTTGGAGGTCCAAGAGCAAAACCGTGAGGGCTATAAAAGACCCGTAAGGTACTTCGGGGGCCCAAAGCGACATTATCTGTGATCCGTTACCCGTGTCTGTTTAGACAGTGCAGGCTATGTGTTTTCTGAAAATATTTTTGAAATCTGTTTCTGAAATTTGTTAAATGTGATTTTCATGCAACTGTTTCAATTATGCAGTAAATTCTGTTATTTGCATGTGACGAGGGATAGGTTTCCCTCTTCTATTTATTGTCTGTTCTTTTTGTACTTTCCCACTAAGCGAAAGCTTAGCACAGAGTTTTTCTCCGTGTAGGTCAGGTTCGAGGAAAGGAGCTCGCGGAGACGTCAGATTCGTAAAGGCCAGCAGCGTAGAGTCTTTTGTCCTTGGTTCTTTTGTTTTGTCTTCTGTATTTTTGTACTATGCTGTTTTTTTATAACGGCCTGCAAGACCTAATTGTTCTATAAGAGAGTTTGTACAAAGTGGCTCGACCAAATTTATTTGTGTAAATTTCCTGCTGCCTGTCGATATTTGTAATGTGGGGCCCAACGCCCAATTGTATGTTTAAAGTTTTTAATTCCCGCTGCAATGCATGTGTTCGTCTGAGTGAAAGCGATCAATTTACGCTTCCGCAAAATAAGAGGCTGTAAGTGTGAGTGATCGAGTGTGATACCGGTAGCGAATCGACGTTCCCTTCCAGGGGGTGTCAGGGCATTACAATCTGCAACTCGGTTATCCGAAGTTCATCTATCATCAAATCACTAATCAATCAATTCTTTTCCTAGTATCATACATTTGTAAAATTTCCCAATTATCATTTATTACAACCAAATCACATGATTCATAAGAATACTTTTACACCATTCAAACAATAATGATACTTTTTGGGGATGTAGGCCAAAGTGTGAGGAGCTTGTAGTTCAAATTTCAAGTCATTCAGAGATTTGAAAGAGAAGTTATGGCCAAATGAGTGAAGAGTTTCAAATTGTAGTGTCATGATCATGACAGATCCTGATGACCCTCTTCCAGTCATGATTTTGACCCTAGTATGATCGTGATAGAACCCGCTAACTTTCTTTTTTTCACAATCGTGACCCAAGCACGATCTTGACAGAACCACTTCCATCAGTTTTCATTTTCCAGCTTTAATCGCCTAATACCAAAATCACAATAACTCATCATCAAGACATCTTCTAGCCAAACCAATTTGTAGGGACCTTCATAAGATATCAATAAACAGTTTTCATGTTTTATACTTTGGCTGATTTGAGGTCTAAAGTCCTCAAAAATTAGGAACAAACTCAAGATTCCAAAATAGGGGTCTGTTATAGTCAGTCTTGGTAAAACATACATAACTTGAGTTCTATTTCTTATTTTGTCATGATTTTTTACAGAGATCAAGTAAGACATAGATATACAACTTTCATTCTTTAAGCTTTCCCAAATCGTTCTCTAACAATATGAAAAATAGGTTAGAATAGGGTGATGAAAATGAACCCAAAATTTTAACCCATCTATCTAATGATCCATCTTCAAGAGCAGAATTTACTTACATGTTAAACCCTAAATCCATGTCAAGCACAAGCTATCTTCACCCTTCCAAGATTGGAAGCAAAAGATCAAGAAGAAGGTGGAAGTAGAAAACCAAAATCCCAAAACAATGGGTGCAAAATTTGTAGCAACAAGGGCTTACTAAAATGGAACAAAAAACATTCAAGAGGTTTTGGGGCTTTCGGGGGAGGTGTTATGGGTGGGAGGAAGAAGAAGAATAAATTCCCTAAAATGTCTCTCAATATTGATTTATATACTATGGGACATGTGGCAGGGGTTTGGACATATGTCTTTGTCTTAGCCACTAAACTCTTACCATATGTCCTCTTCCCATGCTTCGACTTATCATCTCCTAATTGGTCCAATTGTCGCTTAATGACTAGTCCTCTTGTCATCCATATACTAGACCACTTGTTACCTAATTAATCTATCATTTATCACTCTATTATTAAAGACACATGCCACCATTTCATAGGTCTATTCACCCCAAATTCACATGTATCAATTTATCTTACACTTTAACAATTTTCCAATACTAGATGCTCATAATACTTCAACAATTACTCAATTATAATAATAACCCCAATTTTATTTATTGCAATCTCCATCAGACTGAAATTCACAACATAATTAATAGTCGAACACATCAAAATCATTTAAGATCACTTATACTCGGAATAGGTCACTTGAATGCATTTACTAAATGATTATTCAAATGTATGTGCATATGATGCATGCAAATGAAATGCAATTTATGAACTCTCATGTAGAGTAACTCATTCCCATGGAAAACCTTTAATGTAAGAAATAATTTTAGGGAGGCCTTTAAAAAAATTGAAGATATCCATCAAGATTATCCGTTATTAATTTTATTGCAAAGTTAATTAAATTGTTAGGCACTTAGTTATTTGCATTAATCCAATTCACTCCATAATTTTTCAAATTTCTACTTAGTTCACGCCATTCCACTTAATGCATAAAGTTAACATGCATAAGAAAAATGCTAAAACCTTTAAACATTTTCATACTCCTTATTAAAAACAAAACACTAAATTTAAACAACATAGGAGCATTTAGAAATGTGTTTGAAAAGTCACGTAACCTTTTCCTGAGAGAGTAAAAACCTTGTCATAATTACCCTAGTTACTCAACTAGGTCACTATCTCAAATTGCTACTAGTATCACTCCTTAACTTTGACCTTCTCTTTTCAGAAGGTGAATTTTATTGAGCCATTAAGGAAAAGAAAATAATCAAAAGTACAACGAAATTGCTACATCATATTGAGTTTACCCCTGCAATGGAGATGTCCAGGCATTTACAAGGCTAAATCACATATTGTAATCTTAGTCACCCTTTAACTAGTGATGCTTTTATAGTTTCCATATGTTTTTGAAATAATTCATATCACCAAACATGGATTTGAATATGTTGATGTATAATCTAATTTTTTGCATGATTTATTGAAATAGTTAATATCACCAAACTTGTCTTTAAATAGGTTGATGTGTAACTTAATTTGTTCCATGAGTTCTTTCTGAAAATTCTCCTTGCTTTTCTCTGTAACCTGCAATATTCTTCTGTTTCTTTCATCCCCAACAACTGCCACAATAAAGGTTAAAATCATACATAAGCACCATCTCTTAGTTTTGTTTGTAAGACAAATTGTAGTACACCAAACTGCAATTAAATTCTATCTATTTGCGACATTTTGGATGTTACATAAGTTAAGTAGTGAGTTCCAGTTTTCTTTGGTAAATTAACAAAGAAAAAAATGTGTTGCATGTTCTCCTCAACTATTTTACAAAATGTGCACCAATTGGGAATCTGCAAATATTTAGTGATTTGGTCAACTGTTTTGGAGCTTGTTCTTCATAGCCATCCACATAATTTTTGAAGCTCAAGGATTATGATGTTTAAACCATACTACATTGGTCCAAGGGATAAAATCCAATTTGTCTGTTAGGAATCTTGTGCAAGTTCTGTTTGTAAGCTCCTTTAAGTTAGAATGCTTCCAGATAACACTGTCATCCTCCTCACTAAGATGTGAAAGTTTTATTTCCTGTTTGATGTGTTATGGAATGGGATAGCTACAAAAAAATGTTTGTTGATGAGTGCATCAGCCATTAAATCTTTGCTACGTATCCCTAATTTCATATATGTGTGGAAACCTGGTTCTGAAATGGTCCAATTGATAACTAATTATCATACCATAAACTTGTATTTTTTCCATTACCAATTAGATGTATAAATTCCAACTTGACTTTTCTTCTAGATGATAGAATTTTCTTCATGATCCAAGAAACTCTAGAGGGCAGATTGCAATTCCAAATGTTAATAGATCTAAGGTAGTAACCATGTACCCATTTGGACCACAAGGATTGCTTGTCATTGCATAATCTCCAAAGCTTTTTAATCAACATGGTTGTGTTGAAGAAATTATTTATGCTCATATATTCACAGATTAATATTTTTTTCTTTTTTTCTTTCTTTTTTATATGTGGGGTAATGAAAGTGTTAAAAAAGAATTCACATTTAACTCAGTGTACGTACGAATTATACATAAAGTATCATAATGCAAATCAAATATCCATTCTGAAAATTAATGAAATGAATTCAACTCAACTTAATTATCAAAACTCATAACTATTTGCCTAAACAAATCAAATTACAATCAAAACTAAACTCATAACAAATTTTCTTGATCAACATCCTCTTCAAAAAATAATTCATGAAGAATTCATTATTTAGCTAATTATAACAAAATTGACAAGCGTGATTACTAAGATCCGCCCCCATACTTAATTTGTATATTTTCCTCAATGTACAAAACATGTAAGAACGATGAAAATTATGAGAAATACTGGGATTAGGTGAGGATAACTAGTAAAATATTTTCAGCCTTGTCCAATGTTGTTAACATCTATCTAGTACTGGTGAAATCTTCTTTATTCTAATGCAAGGGGTGATGTTGCCTTTATAACTTGTGGAACTCTATCAAATCTCAAGTAAAAAAATTAGCACCATAAAACTAAGACCATGAAAATAACTAAACTACTAATGAAAATCCTATAAACTACTCAATCAAAACAAAAACACCTAATTATTGGGTTGTCTCCTAATCAACACTTCTTTATGAGTATTTCAGTTGGACTTCTTAGTAAATCATTCTTCAACTTGGATCTGTAATAAACAGCTTGCTTTCACCCATTTTCCTACATAAGGTTTCACTAGCTTATAAACAAGCCACATATTGCAAGATGAAAAGGAAATAAGGAATCAAATTAATAAAACCAAGTAAATCAACTAATGTCATTTTTAGTAACAAAATGTCAATATAAGGAAGAATAATGAAACCCGTTGGATCTTTGATTTGTTTTGACAAATTTTTTTGGTAGGAAGTATGAGCCCTCTATACTTAAGATGATTCTTGATAATTCCTCAATAACCTTCTAATTTGGCTTCTCCTCTTCATCTTCCTCTTTGTTATCTTCCTTTTCTTGAAAAGTAGTTGATCGCCACTGACTGTGGAGGTAGCAATTATGCTTTCACAAGTGCACGGGTCATTCAAGTAATAAAGTGTGTGAGTTAAGTATCGTTCCACTTGAGACATGGTTAAGTACTAGCTCGAATCTCGATTATTTTCTAACTGATTGAAAGTGGAGCTTGGTGAAAACTATGGAAATTACTAATCTAACTCAAGTATACTAGGAGTCGACATGCATGTTACATGAATTGTTGATGGTTAAATCTATTCGGGTATTGAATCCCCTAGTTGTTTATTGTACTTCCTAAATAATGTATTGGTTCAAGCAATTACTGATTTGAATAAGCGTTTCACTAATTTAGGTTAAAGCATCTCTCGAGCGAATTAACCCCTAATCCCTAACCGTAATACAAGGAATGTAATGCCCCGACACCCTCTAGAAGGGAACACCGATTCGCTACCAGTATCACACTCGATCACTCACACTCACGACCTCTCATAGAGTTGTGGTAGCACAAGTTGATCGCTCTCACTCAGACAAACATATGCACATGCAGCGGAAATAAATATAAAACCTGGGCATTGGGCCCCACATTACAGTTATAAATGCAGCAGTTAATTTAAATCAACAATTGTAGTCGAGCCACATTTGCATGTACAGAACAATTAGGCCACACTGGCCGATACAAAAATTACAGATGACAAACCAGAATGACAAAATCACTACGTCGCTGGCCTCTGCGATCCCAACGTCCCTGCGATTTCCTTTCCCCGGTCTAGACATACACAGAGAAAACAGTCCGTGCTAAGCTTTCGCTTAGTTGGAAAGTACAGAAAATAAAAGAGGGAAACTGATCCCTCGCCACATGCAATTGACAAAAATTAATCACTTAAATAGAAGAGGGACTCCTATCCCTCGTCTTAACCTGATTACATAATTGATTTCATAATTGAAATAATTGCTTCCAGATTTCCTTTCACATAATCAGAAACAAATGTCAGATACATAAACACTTTATAGAAAACATATAGCCTGCGCTGTCTAAACAGAGACGGGTAACGGATCACACATTACACTTGGTGGGACCCGTGGTCACCACTGAAGAAGGCATTGCCTCTACTTCACACATTCAAATGGGAGACTTACGTCTCAGACAGAGGGGTAGCTAAAGACCCTTTTAGGCATGCCTATTTACCCACAATTAGACTCGGCAGGAAAAATCTCATTTTCACTTTTACACAATTTTAACAATTTCAGAAAATTTCAATCACATTTATGACATTGGTCACTTTTGACTAATGCAAGCACTTATGATCAAATAGGCATAAATTGCCCAAATTTACAAAGTCCTAATTGGACTTGAAACAGACTTGACAAATTTTCCTTTCGTAGGAAAATTTATCTCGAATCCAACGGAATTGGAATTATCCGATTTGGATATTCATAGCTTAAGAAATTCTAATTGGACTAAAAAGAAAGTCCAAAAACTCTTTTCTATCAGCCTACAACATAAAAGACACGGTGCCCAAAAAATGGCCCAAAACCAACTTTCCACGCTCGTGACTAACGTTCACGAGTATGACTGGAAAGCCACGATCGTGGTTGTCAAACCACGAGCGTGCTTTTGCACCCACGAGCGTGGCTTCGATTCCACCCTCGTTCTTTTCAAAACCACGAGCGTGATATCTGAAACACGAACGTGTTTTTGCGCTACTTCAATGTAACAATCATGGTTTCAAAACCATGATCGTGTCTTCACGATCTTCTCATTTCCACGATGTGGTTTCAAAACCACGATCGTGTCTTTGCAGTTTGACCATTCCCATGATTGTGAATTCAGAACCACGATCATGACTTCAACGCTAAGCCTCAATCTACGATCATGGTTCCCAATCCACGATCATGATACTACCATCCGCGTGCGTGGCTTCAAACCACGAGCGTGCTTTCCATTCCACAAACATGGTTTCCATTCCACAAGCATGGTTTCCATTCCACGAGCGTGGCTTCGCATAATACCAAACCTCATGATCGTGGTTTTAAAACCACGATCGTGGCTTCATAAACTTCAAGTCTCACGATCGTGGTGCCAAAACCACGATCGTGGACTCCCTCTTCAGACAAAACAGAGTCGTCTTTTCCACACAACTTCACTTCCAGATTATTTTCCTCAACACCAAAACAAATATTGATCAAAAAATTACTCTCCGTCCTTATCTTCCTCACCATCCAAAAAATCTAAATCTCCCATACAAAAGCACTTAAACACACAAAATCATCAAACAAACCTACTTCTCTGGTTTACGAAAAATCAGACAAAAACATCTAACACTAACAACACAGCTTACACAGATTTTCAAATAATCCACATAACAAATATTTTTCATTCAATCCATTTAGTATGTACTTTTCATACCTTTAATCCAAGCTTTAACTTTACTCCAAAGGCTTCAATACTGAGTATTCCTCCACTTCTACCAAAAACAAAAATCACCGAAAAACACCATCATCAAACTTCAAAATAAGTATAATCCAACTTCATATAACAACGAAGATGGTAGAAAATTATAGTCCATTACATTACAAAACTTTTACCTTACATATTTGCTTTCACCGAGTCCTCTACACCAAACTCACAAAACTCTTCTTGCTTTTTCTTCCTCACTGATTCATCAGCTACACACACGAAGAAAAAGAAGACAATAACTTGGCCCAAGTCAAAATCCAAATCTTTTTTCCCAAATCTTGTACAAAAAGTCCACAATTTCACATTTCTCTTAGTCCAATTTAGCAATTACATACCCAATTGCACAATTTCTACTAGGGTAGGGTTCGGGTCGTTACACTGAAGATGTATGGTTACATTGAGCGGTTAGCCGCCTTAGGTTTTGTTCAGGACTTAGAGTTAAGTATTGACTTAATTTTTTTTTTGATTTGTCTGCTAGTTATTCACAATTCGTGTTGAACTATCAGATGAACCGGTTGTCCACAACAATTCCTGAGCTGATTAATCTGCTCAAGACTACTGAGCAAGCTTTCAGGAAAAAAAGCAAGGCTATGATGTATGTCGGTCAATCTTCTCCGGGTTCAAGGAAAAAGAACCTGAAGAAGAAGAAGGCCAAGAAGCCAAAAGGGTGCGCCATAAAGAAGAAAGGTAAGTAGACAACACCAAAAGGAACGTGCTTCCATTGTGGCAAAGATGTCCATTGGAAGCGCAACTACAAAGTCTCTAGTCAATACTGTTTCAGATAATAACATCTGGGTATTAGATACCGGCTGTGGCTCACATGTTTTTACTAATATGCAGGGCCTCAGGGACAGTAGGCAGCTCAGCAAGGGAGAAGTCAGCCTGCGAGTGGCCAATAGAGCAAGAGTTGTTGCATTAGCTGTAAGCACTCACATTTTGTCGCTCCCTAGTGGACTTGTACTTAATTTGAAACAATGCTATTTTTTATACATATAATGACTAAAAACATATTGTCTATTTCAAGTCTTAATAAAGCTGATTTCCTTTTTGTATTTAGTAACAATTATTGTTCAATTACATTGAATGGAATGCTTTATGGTACTGAGATATTATGCAATGGAATATACATATTAGTTATGTCTAATCCAATCTATAACATCAATAACAATAAACGGAAAAAAACGAGATGATATAAACTCAACATACTTATGACATTGTCGACTTGGTTATATAAGTGAGAGACGCATGGCTAAACTACACAAGAGTGGTAGTTTAGGATATTTTGATTATGAATCAATTGACACGTGTGAATCTTGCTTATTAGGCAAGATGACAAAGTT
Organism: Erythroxylum kunthianum; assembly: GCA_024582655.2. NCBI lineage: Eukaryota > Viridiplantae > Streptophyta > Magnoliopsida > Malpighiales > Erythroxylaceae > Erythroxylum > Erythroxylum kunthianum. The sequence goes on along the minus strand of JANIMX020254611.1, from coordinate 397 downwards.
GCCCTTTAAGGGAAAGGGTGAATGTGCGACTGGACTATTAGACTTAATACATACTGATGTATGTGGTTCGATGTCCATTCATGCCAAAAGTGATTTTAGTTACTTCATTACTTTTATCGATGATTACTCACGATAAGGGTATGTATATCTGATAAGATACAAATCTGATGCATTTGAAAAGTTAAAAGAATTCAGAAGTGAAGTAGAGAAACAACTTGGTCAAAGTATTAAGACACTTTGATCATATTGGGGTGGTGAATACTTAAACCAAGAATTTCTCAATTATCTCAAGGATAATGAGATCTTATCCTAATGTACTTCACCTTATACTCCACAGCATAACGGAGTGATGAAAAGGAAAAACTGAACCTTTTTAGACATGGGCTTCACGGAGTTA
>JANIMX020254505.1:0-10160 GCA_024582655.2 Erythroxylum kunthianum | reverse complement strand
CTTCTATCATCTGTTATTTGGAGGCGATGCCTTATAGTGACCCTGGGTCATAATATTTGTTAATCTGATTCGTTACCTGTGCCTGTTTAGGTAGTGTAGGCTACGTGATTTCTGATATCTGTTAAATTGTAATTTGCTTGCGATTGTTTAATTACTGCTTTAACTTCTGAATTTTTGTATGTGATGTGGGATGGGTTTCCCTCTTTTGTTTTCTGCTATTTCTGATACTTTCCTACTCTGCGAAAGCTTAGCACATAGTGTTTTCTCCGTGTAGGTTAGGATCGGGGAAATGAGCATGCAGGGACGTCCGAATCGCAGAGGCTAGCAGTGTAGTATTTTGTGCCTTTGTTTTGTCTGTATTGTACAGTTTTTGTAACATACTTTGAGTCCTAAATTTTTGTTAAAACTTTTGTTTTTAAGGTGAATGAAAAGTGGCTCGACCATGAATGTTTGTTTTAATGATTTCCGCTGCATGTATGTTTTATTTGTTAAATTTTATGCTAAGAATGTATGTGAGTGTCTGAGTGAGTGCAATCAATCTACGCTTCCACAACTCCAAAAGCGGCTGTGAGTGTGAATGATCTAGTGTGGTACGGGTAGCAAACCGGCGTTCCCTTCCAAGGGGTTTAGGGGCATTACAGCTGTTGTGCCTGTTGTTGCTATTGTAGGAGAGGCATGAGGTCCTGGGATATCTTGAACCACACATCTGCTGAAGGATGAGGTGCTGGAGGAACTGTTGCCTCCCATTCAACTTGTGTACCTCCCGATGGCCCAGTCACCGAGAGGCAAGTCTGTTCTGATGCATGACGCTCGGCCACCTCGTTCACTGCCTTGTCTGATCGATCCATAATCTACAAAAATCTAGGGACAATCACATTAGGCCATACTTGAACAAATGACTCTCTAGACAGACTTGACTCAAACTCATCCTACGCACGCAGTTTAAGCCTAAAACTGTCTAAACCATGCTTTGATACCATAACATGTAGCGCCCCAATACCCCTTGGAAGGGAATTCCCGGTCTTTCATACAGAAATTCTTGGATAACCAAATCTTGACCGATTTCAAGATTGAGACATCGTTTCTTGTTAGTAATATGTCATCCACTTATAACACAAGGAATACTATTGCACTCCCACTAACCTTTTTTTACACACAAGGTTCATCTGGATTTTGGGAGAAACCAAACTCTTTGATTGTCTCATCAAATCAGATATTCCAACTCCTAGATGCTTGCTTCAATCCATAAATGGATTTTTGAAGCTTCCATACCTTTTTCCATCCTTGGATATTAAACCCTCTAGTTGTGTCATATACACATCCTCGGTCGGGTTACCATTAAGGAAATCTATCTTGACATCCATTTTCCAAATCTAATAATCATAATGAGCAACAATTGCTAAGAGTATCCTTATGGATTTAAGCATAGCTACTGGGCTAAATGTCTTATCATAGTCAACTCCTCATCTTTGACGATAACCTTTAGTTACAAGCGTAACTTTTTAGGAAACTACATTACATTCCATGTCGGTTTTCTTCTTTAAAACCCACTTGCACTTTATGGGAAAAATCCCTTCGGGTTGCTCAACCAATGTCCATACTTGGTTTTCATACCTGATATCAATTACAGATTTTATGGCTTGAAGTTATTTGTTAGATTTTGAACTCTTCATAACCTAGGCAAAATCAAAAAGTGGTTGCTTTTGACGATCGTTTACATTAAGCACATACATTTGCACTTATCAAAATGCTATTCAATTTAATGAACATTGAATCATATACATGTATGTATGTCATGTCAAATGCATGCTCAATTAATTCTCCCTAGTATTTATTCTTAGTCAGAAATCAATCTCAATCTTATTTCAAACTCAAATCAAAAGAATCATAGGAATAAGTGATTTGATGAAGCCAATTAGTTGACTTAGAGATTTCAAATGGCTATGAAATTTTGTGGGGAGGAAAAAAAACATGTTAGAAGGTTTCTGTCCAATTTTCAAGTCAATATGAATCCTATAGATAAAAATTCATAGTGTCATGATCGTGACAAAAGCAAATTTCCTGACAAACAATTTTGGGTAGAAAACAGAACAACATTCAAGTCAAATTTCCCACCCCTTAGAGACAAATTCACAATTCTAGTTCTGCATAGCAAATCAAAATCAGTCTCTCTAGTTATCTTAATTTTTAAGATTCACTTCAATCGGATATTGCTAGCTCAAGTTATCATCAAACAACCGAGCTATGTCGGAAAAACTCACACTTAAGTTAGTTTCACCATTCAATTTGTTCTAACTTAATTTTCCATGCAAATTCATCATTCAATCTCTCACAATCAAACACATATATGAGTTTAATACAATCTAATTCATGTGGAATGTTCAACACATCCACTTTAGCCAAACTCAATCATTTGACCAATTCATATTCATCAATATTCATCAAATTTTCATATTTCACTCAATGAATCATTCTATGCCAAAATCATCACAACTCATGATCAGTACATTTTTAAGCCAAATAATTTTACAAGCACATCACTAAACATTCTTCATGTTTCACACATTGCCCAATTCAATATCTATATACCTCAAAATGTTAGGAACATATCAGAATTTCCATAACAGTGGCTGTCTTGGGCAGCCTCAATCAAATATCCATAACTTAAATTTTACTCATCCATAAATCAAGAAAGTTTGCAGAACTTAAGTTAACACATAGGGCTACAACTTTCATGCTTTAATTTTCTCTAAAATCAATCTCTAAGGATATGAAACACAGGTCAAAAAATGCAGATTCGTAACATTTCAGATTTCCATAATAGTGGCTGTTTTGGACAGCCTCAATCAAATATTCATAATTTAATTTCTACTTATCCATAAATTACGAAATTTTGCAAAACTTAATTTAACACATAGGGCTATAACTTTAATGCTTTAAGTTTCTCCAAAATAAGTCTCTTAAGACATGAAATTCAGGTCAGAAATTAGGGATGAACAGTACACCCGAAAATGACCTAAACTTCAAATTTCTCTAACTCATAATCAAACCATTAATCCATCAAATTCATCTCAAATGTCACTCTAAAATCATGTTTATGAATGATTGATGCATATCTAACAACATATAATTACCTCTTGATGCTCAAGAAGCTCTTCACTCAACAATCTCCAAACAAGTTCAACCAATTTTCCAGCTCAACACTCAACAAAGGTGGAAGAACAAAGAACAATGGAGGAACAAAATGCAAGAAGAAGGAGAAGCTAGCAAGGTCACGAAAAGGAGGAGAAGAAGGAGAAGATGCAGCTGCAAATAGGTCACGTAAATCCCTCTAAAAAATCCTCTCCAATTTCATTTATTAAGTCTTTTATTCATTAGTTCAATAAGTCTTCTTACAAGGCTTGTCCCCCACTAACTCTCACTTTACACATGTCATCTTCCTATTTGTCGGCATAAAGCAAAGTAGTATTTATACATGTATTCTTGTATGTATAAAAATGGACAAATACAACATATGGTCCTTTTCCTTATGACTAATTTTCCACTAGGTCCACTTTTCACTTAATGACTAATTCCTTAATTTAGTCACTCAATCAATTTAATCAACATTAATTAATAATGTCCTCAATCTCAATTATTCAATCTCATCAATTCTCAATTCAGTCCAATTTACACTTCTATGGTCGGTATACAGTCAATCACATCAAATATCACATGAAGCAATTTCTACCGAGAATAAATCAATTAAGTTGTGCATTATTTAAAACATGATAAATGTATATGTGTGCATTTGATGCATGATATGTTCTGTTGAGAGCCAGAACCATTAGACTGAATTATCCAATCAAACACCATATTTCCTCTTCTTTTTGGCCTAGTATTAGGTGTTGTTTCTCTGAAGTTTCAAATAAAGTCTCTTGGAAATTAGGAAATGGTATGATCATCAATTTTTTGAGGGATAATTGGCTCTCAATAGTTGTCACAGATTTGTTAAACATCCCATTTGATATGCATTATGATTTGACATCTAAAGTAAGTGATTTTATTCTAAATGGCAATTGGTGTGTTCCTAGATTATTACTACCGAAATCTCCTTTGATCAAATTTGAGCTCGAGCAGATGATAATTCCTAAATATTCTTGTTTAGAACAACTGGTTTGGACTTTTTTAGTTTCTGGAAGTCTTAGTTTCAAGGATGCATTTGCATTCCAAAATCCTGCAGATTAGGTTATTCCTTGGGCAAAACTTATCTGGAATAGCAGTGTTCCACCCTCTAATTCATACATTTTATGGAGAATTATGCACAATAAAATGCCTACTGATGATAATTTGCATTTTGGAGGTTACATTGTGGCCTCAATGTGCAGCCTTTTGTGGGAAAGCTTATGAAACAACAAAGCATTTATTATTAGAATTTCATTTTGTTACAAGGCTTTTGGCAATGGTTTATATCTATCCTGCACTACAATATTGACTGCTCCATGTAATGACCCGAATCGGACCCCATAAGGATTAAGAGTAAATGTTTGATGAATTATGTTTCATATATGCATATTTGATGAAGTGAATAACATAAAATACATGTGTAATTGGAACTGTAAAGTCTGGTGTAGAAGAGCTTAAAATGGATAGTATGTTGAATAAATTTAAATAAGGGAATGAAGTAATTAAACCCGACATCGGGTTCTATTTGGAGAAAATTAAACCTGGCATCGGGTTTAATTGAAAGGTTTTCCAGGAAGGGTTAAATGAAACCCGAAATTGGGTTACGTTGTAAAATGAAACCTGATATCGGGTTACATTAACGTTGACTGAAGAAGAGGGTTGTGTTATGTTGACTAAAGCTCATAATTGATGCGGTTTCAAATTGGCTCAGGTTTCATAGGGTTGCGGCTCAAATGTTGCTCCATATGGCTGACACATAAGCGTATTCGGAATATGGAAATGAAACCCGACACTGTATTTAATTGTGAAATTAAACCCGATATTGGGTTACATTATCATTGACTAAATTACGTTGACCAAGTTGATAAACTGAAGGAATAAATGAAACCTAACATCAGGTTACATTGCGAAATGAAACCTGATATCGGGTTACATTGTATTTGTGTTGACTAAAGGAAATATGTTTTACTGAAGCAACAAAATGAAACCCGACAAGTGGTTTAATTGTGAAATTAAATCCGATACCGGGTTACGTTGAATTGGGTTGACTAAAAATAGATTGGCGTTGATTGAGGTGGAAATGAAACCCGATAGCGGGTTACGTTGTGAAAGTTAAACCTGATAGCAGGTTACATGCAAAATTTACGTTGCATGGGAATTTTTCAGACAAGATTAAAAGTTAAGACACAATTACAATTAGACAAGTGTCTGGTTAATAACTAAAATATAAAAAGAGTGGTTCAGACAAGATTAAAGCTGAGATTTTGTTCGTATAGTGGTTTGAAAAATTAGTCAAGGAAAAAAAATATCAGGGGTTGAGAAACTTGGAGAAGTGAAGATCAACTGAAGAAAGCTTGGATTTAAGGTATGGAAAGATACTTGATATGTATGTAAATTTTTCTGTCACTATATGGAAATTAGTGTTTGTTTTGTATGAAAGGTATTCTGATTTTCGTATATGGCTACTGAACAGTACCAGGTCCAGAGGCCATATCTCTGTCTATGCATGTTCGATTAAGCTAAAATTTCAACTGTGTAACCTAGACATGTAGTTCTTGATTTCTTATGAAGTAAGTCAGTTCTGATATTGCCTAGAAATGGTTTGAAAGTGGGTTCGAAATGAGTTTAGTTTCTGTCACGGTTGAAGGGTCTTATCCGACCAGGGTCGACTGTTTTCAGCATAACTGAAGCTCTAAAAATCCAAACAAGCTGAACTTTTTCCACACAAAACTAGACATATAGGGCTAGAATTGTTGTACACAACTCAAGATCTGATTCGACCTAAAAGTGGTCTGAAATTTGAGTCCAAGTGAGTTCTATTTTTTCTGTTTTGGTTGTAGGGTCTTTCCTGAATAGTTTCTAGTAAATTAAGGATATCTTGAGTTGTGGATATCAAAATGAGGTGATTCAAATTGGATATGAAACAAGACATCTAGGGCTTGAATTGTTATTAGATGATATAACTTCAGATTCTGTCTCTAAATGGCTCAAAATTAGAGCCAAATTTTGTTGTCGGGTTTCGTTATAAGTGAAACCCGAAATCGGGTTTAGTTGCCCAATGAAACCCGGTATTGGGTTTCATAAACAAGTGCTTCGGGTTAAGTTGATTTTTCTAGGTTGACTATTCTCGATTGAATTTCATGAGTTAACTTTGACAGATTTACCAAGACTTAGTATTTTGGTGATATCTTGGGTTGTAGACCTCCAAATGAGGCGATTCTTTTTGCGTTGGAAACTAGAGAAGTAGGTCTACACCCATATGAAGGACATGAAGATTAATTATATTTTTAAGAGGGTAAAGTTTGGACTCGAAAGAGATCCCGAGGAATTTGTCCTATAATTTGGAGAGTTTGTGAACATGTTAGGGTATTATAGGTATAACTTTTTTTTGTAGAAGTCCAAATAGAACGCATCATATGTCATTGGAAAGATAAAAAGTAGGAGAACAAGAGTCTAGATGACCTCTTTACCTAAAGATCCCATTTACAAGGTATAATTGGCTCCCCAATGTCAGGACATAAATCTGTCCAAGTAAGATGGGATGAATTATGTTTGTTTTGATTTCTTTACTTATTCCTGATGCATTAAGCCTCAATTTGAGCTTAATAAGGCATATGTGAGATAACCATGTAAATATGTAATTTATAATGTGAATAAGATTGAATTTACAATGTGTGTATGCTTATGAATATGAAAAAGTCTGTGACTGTGTGCTATATGTGAATTGAGAAATGTTGCATGCCGAATCCTAATTAGGGGTAAATAAGCAAGTCTAGAAGGGTATGAAGCTGCACTGTACTTGCGAGGCGATGTCCTCCAATCCGGTGACCTAAAGTCATCATTTGGTATCTGGGAGAGGCGATGCCCTCCAATTCGGCGATTGTAAGTCATCATCTGATAGATCCGTTACCCATGTGTGTTTAGGCAGTGCAGGCTTTGTATGTGTTATTTCTGTGATAACTGAGAAACTGTAATATGCATGTGAACCATACATGCAATCTGAATAATATGAATATTTCTGTTTCATACAAATGTGATATGCATGTGAAAGTGCTTGTAAAGCATATGAATAAATTGTTTTACATTGTGATGCATGGGTGAGGGATATGATTCCCTATTTTAATTCTGTTCTGTATATTAATTTCCCACTAAGCAAAAGCTTAGCACATATTGTTTTCTCTGTGTAAGTCAGGACAAGGGTAAGGAGCAAGCGGGGACTTCTAGATCACAAAGGCCAGCTGAATAGTCAGTCTTGTACAGTCTGTTAAAATTTTGTGTAAATTTGTGTAAAGGCCTACGAGGTTGAACAGTTGTATTAAAAAGTTTTTTTATTAGTAAAAAAAGTTGCTATACCACGCTTTGGATTTTACATATTCCGCTGCAATTCAATTGTGATTCCGTTGCATATGCATATGATGTGAGTGAGTGTATGTGAGCGTTGTGATGCACCCGGTATCCTCCCACGTGGTATTGGGGTGTGACATGCGCCTCCCTTCATTGAACTATTCATGATGTGACAATTTGTTTTGCTCATTTTTTATCACCACATTGTTCACGTTTTAAAACACAAAACCCTCAGCTGGTGCGCCCTACTGTGGCAACATTTTTGTTCAAGCTGGTGCGCCCTCCTGCGGCAGCGTTTTTGCTCAAGCTGGTGCACCCTCCTACGGCAGCGTTTCACACCGACTACTGAGTGCCTTGGGATGCACATTTTTATGAGTTTTATGAAGCTTATTCTTCACTTCTTTACAACATCAATTTTACTCCTTTGTTTTTCTTCTTTGTTTTTCTTCTTTCTAAACTTTGTCAAACTTCTTTCTTTTTAATGTTTATTTGTGTTTAAACCTAAAACTTATGTATAAATATAAAATGAACACAAATTGAGCATTTAAATATTAAATTAGTAATGAAATCACAATGAAATTCATAAGAAAATATAAGATAATTCAATCCTATGACGACTCCCCTTAATTGTATGCCGATGGCGTATCTTGAAAAATCTTCACTTTACGTCTGTAGAACGCTGGCGACGTATCTCTGAACTTGTCGACGTATATCACGTTAATTAATTGATACATCGGCGGCGTAAAAATGAGCACAACCGGTGTATGTACTTCAAGGCCAGCGGTGTAGGTTTCTCAACAATCTCCAATTTTGATCTTTTTCTTTCCAATTGATCATTTTTTTGCTCAGTTATCTTTAATACTTGAAATGTCAAAAGGAGTGGAATTAAGTACCAATTCTACATGATTCTTATTCAATTAATAACAATTTTAATGTAAATCGTGCATTGAAATATGTATAAATTTAGCCCTTATCAGGTAGCTATTGGATATAACATGAACTACATAGAGGTAGTTGAGTAATCAATATATGATTCATCAACCTAAAGTAATTAGGGAGAGTATTATGTTGTTCTGGATTAGTATTGATTCGGGAAATCCTTGGCCAATGTGGAATGATACTTTAAAAATAGTTTTCAAATGTCATTAATCGAATCAATAACTAATAGTGGAGAACTAATACGGTTGGACTTAAATAGAGTAGACATTAATTTTATGATCTATGTCTAATTGGAACATTTTTTGATGAAAGAATTGAATTACACGAAAAAGTTTCATGAATTGAAAGGTTAGTCAAAATTATTTTGATATTCCTAAATATTTGAGTGATCATGATATGTTGTAAGACGTCAATCTTGATCTATGGATATAAATTATTTAATTAGATAATTAAATATAAAATAAATATGTTTAATTAATTTAATCCTGAATATGATCTAGGGTTATAATTTAGATCTATTGCCAACATATTTAGGAATCTAATGGGTCATACATAAAGAGCGGGTTGGAGAGAGAAAATATATTTTAATCAAGTTAGACTTGATTGTAAAGTTTGAAAATTTTTATGAATAAATATGAGAAATTTAATAGATAATGATCAATACAAGATATTTGATCTTATTTGGGCACAATTGGAATTTAATTAGAATTATTTATAATTCTAATTAATGTTTAATTAAAACTATAATTTAATTTTAATTAAGTTATTAAAATGTCCAAAACCTATTATAAATAGCCTTAAGCTTTAAGAAAGTTATTACTATTTGCCTAACTCTCTCTATAATAGTTATAAAGTTCTCTTAATATTTTTGTGTGGATACCATTAGAGACAGAACAGTTGTGCGATAAGCCAGTTTTAAAAATGGTTTGAGAGATATGACAAAAAATTGATCAAGCTTCAGAATAAGGTACAAATTAAGATTCATACTTTATTATGATTTATATGTTAATCATTTTATAGAATTTTAGTGATCTTGTCTTTTGGAAAATCACATACGAAAATTTTTGTAATTATTTCGCTACGCGTGGGATCAGACCCTATCCCGATATCCCAAGAGTGGTATTATAACAAAATTCAATTCTATAATTTGATTAAATTTGCTTGATTATTATTGATTTAAAAACTAAGGTTTAAATTTTATTAATGCAAAAGTTGCAATTTTTAATTTTCTTTAATTGAAACAAACTTATACAAACCCCCTTTTTTGTTTTTGAAATTTGGTTTAGGTTTTCTGAAAAAAGCATGCCTCCGTCACATGCTATTATGCAAATTGAAACAAATCCATACTTCATCTTTGTATGAATTATTTGCTATTGGGAAATTGGAATATTTTGGTATTGAGAAAACTTGTGTGTTTCTCGAATGGTTGTGTGTATTAGCGTGTTCCTTTGTTGCATTGGTTATGCATAACGTGTCTAGAATAAGTAGCAATGTCGTGCACTAGAGACAGTGGCAATCTTTCCACCAACATAGGCCAATAATCACTTAAAGGACACATTGGTGGTAGCCAACTCATTTTACAAAAGAAAAGATGAGTAGTTGGTGACTTTTAGGAGCAGAATTGTGAAAAATCAAATTAATTACTGATAAGTACATAACTTATCATGTTTTTCCCTTGCTTTTATAGTGTTTTTATATTAAGTTGCGTTTAA
>JANIMX020254210.1:0-10166 GCA_024582655.2 Erythroxylum kunthianum | reverse complement strand
TTGCGTCTTTCTGTCACACCATTTTGCTCAGGACTACTTGGCATAGTGAACTGAGCCACTATTCCATTTGATTATAAATACTTGACAAACAGACCCTTTTCCTGTCCTGCAACCCCATGTTTGCCATAGTATTCACCTCCCCGGTCTGACCTGACAATATTTATTGATTCTCCCAATTGGTTCTCAACTTCCATCTTAAAGATCTTGAATTTATCAAGAACTTTATAAGAACACATAACTGTATCGGGAATAATCATCTATAAATGTCAGGAAATATCTAGACTTGCATAAAGTGACTGTATAGGGTCCACTTATATCTGTATGTATGAGATCTAATTGACCAAAAGCACGTGTTGACCAATTTTTCCTTACTTTGGTCAATTTACCTCTACAACAATCAACACATGTTTCCAGATCACTGAAGTCTAGAGTTGAGAGAATGTCATCCTTTATCAGTCTCTTAACCCTATCTCTGGAAATATGACCCAATCATTTATGCCACAATATGTATGATGTATCCTTTATGGAAGCTCTCTTTCGAGTAACAGGTTCAGCAATATAGGAAGATGCATACATGTTATCAGGGGTAAGACACATTTTATATAAACCATAAGATAGGAAGACATTACCGATATGTTTTGTATTGATAGAAATATTAAAAATTGAAGTATCAAATACAAAACAATAGCCCTCTCTATCCAAAACTGATACTGAGATCAGGTTCCATCGAAAAGATAGTATATAAAAAGTGTCTCGTAAAACTAATGCATATCTTGTAGCAAGATTTCAACATATATCCCCTATATATAATACATCTACTTCTTCATTATTGCCAACCATCAGTTTCTCATGTCCTTTAGTCAGCCTTTTGATGTACCTAAAACCCTGCATAGTAGAAGCAATATGATTAGATGCTCCACTATCTAGCCACCAAGAACTTGATGTGGCTATAGCTACATTGGATTCATGAATCATAAAGGCCGAGGAGTTACCTGACAGTTCCTGTTTGGCCTTCCATGCTTTATACTTATGGCAATCTGATGTCGTGTGGACCCTTTGCAACGCTAGATTGACCTTTCTTAATTTGAGGAGAGGGTTTACTTTGCTTACCTTTACCTTTGACCTATTGGGGCTTTGCCATCCCCTTGCCTCTGGCAATTGCATACAGGGCTGCATGAGAAAAGCTTTTAATCTTCTCCTCTGCTGCAGCGCACCGGAAAATTAAGACATTAACATCCCAATTCTCATCTTGGGAGATACATGATGTTGCCAAGTTCTCAAATTCATGTGGAAGAGAATGCAGTGTCGGATGCACTATCAATGTGTCTGGAATAGGTACATCTAATGCCTTAAGCTTGCTATGCATATGTACCATCGACAAAATGAAGTCCTTGACACCCCCTTCTCCAGTGTACCTCATGGAGAAAAGTTATTTAATCAGGGTACTCTATTCTGCATGGGATGATACCTTGTACCTCTGTGACACATTGTCCATAAACTCCTTTGTTGTTGTGGTCTCCAGCAGTCCACTCAGCAGATGGTATGGGATCGACTTCTTGATGGTTAAATAGTACAATCTATTCAACCGCTCCCAGATGGTGAACACCGCTTTATCGACTTCAGAACTGCTATTAGTAGGTGGAGAAGGTTTCTCAATCACCGTGGTTAAATTTATGTCCGTTATCTCCATAACGAACTCCACATCCTTCTTCCACCTCTTAAAATTAAAACCAATTAAGGTTTCAATCGTGACTGCATTATTATTCACTGAGAAGGTGACTGCAAAGATAATAAAAAGAAAACAGCATAAATGCAGAATAACAATGATACTTAACACATTAAAACAGTATCAATACTGAGAATCCAATTACATATATTATGAAACACCTTTGGCTGCATACATAATATAAGTAATTAGACCTCCACATAAAAGCGATCAGAGTACAAACTATCAACTCTCATGACACTACCACCTTTGGGTGAATAGATCATTTGAATAACAGCTTTCCTCCATCTAATGCCTTTATGTACATCTCAAATTCCTATATCAGGCCAACACCTTTGGGCAGAATAACCAAACATAAGAGTATATGCATCCCCAAACATGCAAGCAGAACAATCCAAAATACTGACTCAAAAGGCCGCTTTGACGACTGCAATTTTATCAGTACTTGAGAAGGTCCACTAACACAAGGGATACATCCTTATGTTACTTGTATGAGCATATTGTATGTGAAAATCAACAATAAATGCAAAATTGAATGCATATTCAAAGAATCACATACCAATGCTGATGATAAAGGCTTTCCGAGTGATAATCACGTAACCTCAAACACCAAACATGAAACCTAAGACACAAAAACTTGAAGAATCTCACTCATATGATGTCTGAAGCGTGAAAATTATCCCGAATTCGAATTCAGAATATCTTAATTCCTTTTCTGGAGTTAAACTTGACTTTATTACTAATGTAATAAATCTAGAAAAATTGGAAAAACCCACTTTAAAAATTCTCACAACCCGGAAACTGACCCAAAAAGACCTAAGGCAACCTTATGTGAATTCCGAATTTTTTGAATTTTTTTACTGACGTAAGCTATTTTGTCTTGTAGTAAGATGACGTCAGCTATTTTGTTCTGTAGTGAGGTGATGACGTCAGCTATTTTGTCATGTAACTTATTTGTTATGTAGCGATTGCTGACGTCGCATGACGTTCTGTGACGTTAACCTGAGTGGGAGGAGATGGCGCGTGTAACACGTAGAGTAGACCTTATTACGTGTTTCAGATCTTACGTGAAAGCAAAGAAACGAAGAAATGAGGAAATACATGATTTTAGTTTCATCCTACTTCCAATGCGGTTTTCGCTGCCGAAACGATCCCGAATCAACTCAATCTTTTTGTGAGAATCAATCACCGTATCGAGATTAACACTTTTTTTACAGTTTTCTACAACGTAGCTTTCCAAATGGGTCAGAGAACTGAATGTTACGTATTGCGCAACAACTGCAGGAGACCTTAACTTTTATATATATATATTACATATCGGGTTTTTCCATTACAGGCTCGATAGGGGGTCCGGTCCATATTGATCGGGGTTTATTTTCTACTTTATTATCCTTTCTGGATCAAATTATGTCACTTAATTGAGAAGTTATTTAACCCAAAAAATACAATTAATATTGTCCAAATATAAATGGGAAATTACAAAAATGTCCAACAATTAAATGTTTATTTTCTTATGCTTTCAGTTCCTTTTTCATACAAAAGGCAATGGATGATACAAAACTCTTAGTTAAATGCAAAGCTTAAACACAAACACAGTTTTGTTATTTCTTTGTTACTAACAACAACTCTCAAGGAAAGCAAAGTATTTTTATATTGAATATTCACTAAAAGTCAATGATTAAAAAATCCGAACGGTTAAATCATCCGTTTAATTTTCAATTCAATTTTTAACTTTTCGGTTCGATTTTTTTAATAATTATTATTGTTAAAAATTAATTAATTTGTTTAAAAATAAACTAAAATAAATCAAATAGTTTTTATTTAACAAATTTTAATGAAACTTCAAATTCTTAGATGGATAAGGACAATCTCTTTCAATTATATTTTAAAATTTTAAAATTTATTTAATCTTTAGACAATTTTATGACGAACTAATACCAATTAAACATTTTAAACTTTAAACATCTTGTTTTACCGGTTTAACGTTCAATCAAACATTGCTAAAATTTGTCATGTTATCACAATGACAAATATTAAGTACGAACTAATTATATTGTTAGAATGAAGATCTTAGCAAAAAAAAGTAATTTTATAAAAATAAAAGTTAAGAGATTCACATGTACTTAAAATAAGATCAATTTAAGTTTTTTATTTTTATAAAAAACAATTATGATAATCCTTTATTTATATTTTCTTTTGAAATCTACCGAATTTCATTAAAGTGCAAAAAATATTGAAATGAAAGAATAAGAAAGAAGATCAATGGAAGAGATTGTTTGACAACAGATTTTACAGATGCGCTCTTCCATGTTATTTATACAATGAATAATGGAGGTGAAGAATGTTTCAATTGACTAGAATTTTCAACCTTTCCATAATGTTATTGTTATCGCTAAAATTGAGAATTAGCTGTAATACTGGCTAAAATTGATAACTTTGATTTCTAAATCAGTCGATAGAGTTAAAAAAAAATTATGTTTCCTAATCCGTAAGTTCTCAAACTATTCCAAAAAACGTTTTGTGTAAATGACAATTGAGAGCTAAATTAAACTACGAAAAGTAAAAGCTAAAGAAATTAAAATAATATAAGCTTCATTGTAATTATTATGGTTTTCTATATAATAAGTAAAACTTAACATAAAGGAAAATAACTTTGATATAAATAAAGAGTTAGTTCTTTAACTGTTAAATAAAATAATATTATTTTAAATTGAGTCAAACCAAATTTGAATCAGAATGAAAGTCCAATGGCGGTGGCTCTAGGTTGGGCCCAGGACGAAAATCTAACCCTATCTTTTATAAACTCTAAGCTCTCTGTCTTCTTCCCTTTTCACACTTCTCTGTCTCTGCAAAAGTTATCACGGTCATTATTCGCAAGGCTGCTAAATTGCATAGCCTTCACTGAGGCTCTTTAATTCATTGCACCTTGGGTGGTTAGCTTGAGGACTATGCTGAGAGCGGCAAGACGAGTTAATTTCATAAGGAAATGAGCTGCTATAGAAACTGCATTGTCAAGGCAATTCCTCCAAGATGCATGATGAGGTTGACTCTATGCTCATGCCTTTGCCATATGCAGCAATGAGCAAAGCCTCAGCTCTTCCTGCAAAATTTCAAAGCAACAATGGGAAATAAATGATCATGAAAAGGAGTCCAGGCCAAGTTAGAAAAAGTCAGATGAAAAAGAAGGCTTCTTAATAATAAGCAATTTTGTCATTATGAACAACAAGCATTTGATTGAATTGCAAGCTCCACGATCCATAATAGGTTTTAGAATGGCATTTGAATCATTATCAGGCCTCACTCAATAGTTTAAACATTTGAATTGAATAGTTTCTTAGCATATTATCAAAGACCTTATAATTGGGAGGTCTCAAATTATGCTGGCCACGTTTCTAGTGTATTTTTGGTTTGGTGCATTTGTCTACAACTTGCGTGAGGAGGTGTGTTAGAATGGTATTTGAATCATTTTCTTTGCCTCATCCAGCAATTTAAGTTTTTGGATATGGTTTATTGACAACAAATAACAACATAGTAAGGTGAGGTTTAGATAAACATACCATGATCCTTTTTCCTTTTCAATAAAGAACTCAGTGAAGGAAATAGTATTGATGCAGTTCTTCTACTATCATCCTGCCAAAATCCAATAACACCATTACAATTTAATTGGATGCTTATTCATTAGGCAACAATGCCCCTTATTTATTCCTGTTAAACCCTACTTGTTTATTTTATTCAACTGTGTTAAACAAGTCCATAAGGCAAGGCCAACAATACAAAATATGGTCCCATCGGCAAAATTTGACCACCACCATTGCCACAGTTTTCATCAGTATAATCTTTTTTCATTACATAGATATGTATATTTAGTTTTAAGGAATCAGATACTTATGAAGAGTTCTTCTAACCAAACAAATTCCTAGAAGATTTCTAATGACTCCATTCTGAAAAGGAGTGAACAGTCTCCTAAATAAGTGAAACATGAAAAACACCAACCTTTGCAGAGCTTCCTCCAGAGAGCTTAAATTCATTCTTCCATGTGAAAGATGGTACAGGAACTACAGAGAATCCTGATGCAACTAATGTCCCAATCCATAACCCATAACCAAATCCTCCAGCCCACCATCCCTTCAGAAAAATTCAGAATGTATTTTCACAATCCACGGATTAGCTGTATGCAAAATTGTAAACTTTTACATTTTATGGTTTCAAAATAAATTCTGCCAGATACGTTAAGTGATCAGATTAAAAAAAGCAATAAGTAACAGGAACAAATGCCAGGATCATTTACAACATAAAAAGGTTCGAAATCATTTTGAGAAACATACTTAAAACTCCTAAATGAGCTTCCAATGTAGAAGTCATTTACCTGTTTTCCATCTTTTGGATATGGGATTGATTGCTCTAGGTATGCAACAGTTCCTGAAAATAGAGAAACAAGTTTACACGACTTTTCAAGCACAAAGAGAAACTTAATGAGGAAGAAATCAGTATGATAAAAGTTAGTGAAATATAAAGTACCAAATGATTCCAACATTTGAGGAGACAAACAACTTGTATACACATATACTAATTGCAAGAACATTACTATAACACAAAACTATATTTTCCCTTTCCCTGAAAATTTGCTGGAGAACTGCTCTAGCCTTCCAAACCTGACAGTCCTAGGAACTTTAAATTTGTAAGCAAGAGCATATTAAACAACAATTTCAAAGGCTTTACTTCAAAAAATTCATGACCAACAACTTTTTCCTGTCACATTGTATAAAACTTAAGGAGGTACAGTTGTTAAAGACACCAAAATTCCATTTCACCTCCTTAAACTGCCTATCAAGTTTCTGAGGCTTCTACCTTCTATCAAGTGTTCATGGATCAAGAACTGCAGTCTTGCCACAGGATTTATGGTAAGCATTTACAAACATTCACACCCAGATACCCAGTCACATGACTAAGTCATACAAATATATAAAAAATAGGTGTCAATGCAGAACAAAAGAAACTTATGAGGTACTGAGCAAAAAGATTGATAATCATGTTAAGTCTTGTCTCATACCAATTGGAGCATCAAAACCATTAAGCAATTGCACAATAGACTTTGCATCTAAACGCTTTCGAATTCTTTTGCCAACCGTTACTTTCAAGCAAGGAGAATCAAATACCTGTGAAGACAAAGAAGACGATAACTAAAGCCATTCTTCACAAAAAACAACCAATTAATTCTTTTATAAGACATGGTTTGGAAATGAAACTGAAGACACGGAAGAGGTCCTCTAGTCTACAGGAAAATGGTCCACTAGGAAAAGCATTATGCAATGAGTAAGATGTTCTTAATCTAACAAGAAATGGGTGAACATAGATGAACTTTCACATGCCATATTTCCTAAATATATAGCCATGCAAGCTCAGACATTTCCTGAACTTTGTTGTAGATTTGTTTTCCATAGGTTGCAATCACAAAAGGTGGATTACACAATTTTATGCCTCCTGTGGATTGACTAAAAAGCTTCCTTGATGCTCATACTTCTGCATTAGTATGAGGGCAAGCCAGCATGGTAATCTGGGATTGGACAGATGTTTAATATAAGCATTACGCAGGCCTCTATGGGAGGCAAAGGTTGACCAATAAAAGAAATGTTCAGTGTACGACCTTCAAACTAATTGTTTTTAATCTCGATTGAACATTATCTGCACTACCTTATTACAGTTGCAACTGTTTGTTTCATTCTCCACCATTTACTGACATGCTAACTACAAATATGCTAGCCTCATTACAGAGCGATAAACCCCAAAACCTAAGGTCAGGGACCAACTATCTATTTGCATTTTCCATGAAAGATCTGTTTGTCCAAATTCAATGCCCAGGAAAGCTGTTGTGCAAATATTGTTCTTTACTCCCAATATAACCATCAGAAATTGATTAGAACCCTTCAGAAGTGGAAATGTTGCCCCGTAAAACATCCAACTGGAACAAGGCACCCCCTGTTCGCGAAGTGATAGAAGTTTGCAAGCTAACATGTTCCTTAACTACACAAAGATTTTGAACAAAAATAAGATTTTATTCCTGAATCGAGGAAAATGTTAAACATTTAACCCCGATACAAACCCAATTCAAAAACCTTTTTTCCTTCTAAATTACCCCAATTGCAGAACATCCCAAAATTCGTAAGCATAGAGACAATCATCTTAGTCTTAAGAAAAGTTAAAAGAAAAACAAAATGGGACTTGAATTTACATAATAACCTGAGCGGAGCACCCAGACTCATCTGCTTTCAAGAGCGCTAGAGCACCAGAAAGATCGGGATCAATACCGAGGACCCAATTGGATACTGCATTGGTCTGTGTAGAAGGTTGAGTTGTGCGAGGAAACGGGTTAGTGAGAGAGTCCAACCAGTCCTCTTTAAGCTGTGCAACTTTAGCACAAGGCCTCACTATTCTTTCCCTTGAAACACCTCTCACTAACTTAGAATCAAGGGAACTAGTAGTTGTGCCAAAGGCTTTTAGCTTAGATGCAGAGGAAATAAAGGATAAATGTTTGGGTTTAACGGTTGAGAAGAAGTGAGAATTCATTAATTGGGTTCTTGGAGAATGTAGGCTTTGTGGCTGTACTTGAACGATTTCCATGTAATAGGCTTTCTCTGTTGCAAGCAGAGTGACAACTGACAAGAAGTTGAGATTTTAGGACAAAAACCACAATCCCAGGATTTCAAAGAATGTAAGAAAATGCGTTTAGTAGCATTTTTATTTTAAAATACACTAATAATAATTGACTGTAAATTTTATTTTTATTATCACTCTTAATAATTAAAATTTGTTCCTTCTAAAATTAAAGGTTTAATTAATTTTATTTAAAATAATTAAAATATATTAATGAATTATTTAATTTAAATCTTTTTTTGAAAGAGACATTATCAATTAAAAATATATTAAAATTTAATATAGACAGGATAAAAACTGACAAAATTATGTATCCGTTACATATTTCATTTATATAAATTAGGTGAATTAATTAAGCAATGTCATTATCAAATGTGTAAGACATTTTCACTTATAAGCATGAATTTTAATATATTTAAATTTACTTCAACAACAACAACAATACCTCAATAAAAATTTCGCTCCTGCGTAAAATCTGGGAGTTAAATTTGTAATATTAAGTCTTGTTTTTTTTTTTGTTTTACAATGGAAATTAAAGTATATGAGATTTTCATAAGTAATCTAATTAGAAATTCAAAAAGAACTTGATGGCAATTAATTGATTATAATATTTTTGTGTTTATCATTAATTTGCCTGTAGGGTACACAAGTACAAAGAAAGAAATCCTCGACCTTCTGGGTCTAGACTCCCATGTTAGAGTTCGAGCAGACAATCACAAAACCAAGCATCCTAAGTTGTGGTACCCAAGACTCGGGCCTGGTCCTGTTGTTTATAGACAGTCCAAGAAACAGCATTTTTGGTGATAACCCCAGATGATGTCTGTTGCCAATCCACAGACAAAAGTCCCATCGATTTCTCACTCTTCTAATTTTCCTGTTTGGATTCATCAGGCGTCAAAGCTTCATTTTAGAGTCGTATACAGTGAATGCAAAGTAAAATCTTTGAAGAATAGATTGGAAGATAAAGGGAGACGAACCCAACTCTTGTATGTCCTAAGAAAGTTGCATGCTTTATATATGATCTCTAGAAGAAGGCCCACTGGTTCAGTCTCATCTCTCAATAACCTTTCATTTCTGAAAAGTTTCGCTCTTTAACATGTTACCTGTATTTTCCAACGATTCTTTCTACGAAAAACCCATGAAAACAGACACAGATCGTCGTCATAATGAGCTAGGCTATACTCTCCACAGTCTCGAACAAACCCAGCCAAACGCAATAAAAATACCCTTGACCTGTAAAATTCCAGATTCTGATGATGATGACGCGTTCGGGTTTCTAGGTAGTCGACGTTTCATTGGTGAATATGACTTCGAGACCAGCAAGATATGTGGTCGTGATGATGACGAGTCATGGAAGGATTTGGTTACAAATTCCATGGCTTTCTCAGATACAATGGTGTCAACGAAGCCACTGAAGCCACCACCTCGTCTCCTGTACACTAACGAGTTCGACCACTCCAAGTCTGGTGGGCAAAGCCCCGCCATGTCATCACCAAGGACTCCAAAGTCGGCGTTGAAGAATCTATTTTCACGAAAGAACCTGTGGAATGATGATTATGATCCGTTCATGGTGGCTCTTGAGAACGTGAAGGAAGAGAAGAGATCAGGAAAATGGCATCAGTACAGTCGTGTTCGGCCACTGCCATCTTCATGCATTAGACCTAACATGGATTCCAACGACTTCCCCGGCCACCACTACCATGGGAACCACCTCTCTGATCCGCTCCACAAGCGAATCGGTCCCTGCATATCGTTAAGATACTTGAATAGAGAAATGAAGTCCGATGAG